>JASKGM010000005.1:4748446-4770279 GCA_034509205.1 Ceratonia siliqua | reverse complement strand
CTATCAAATTTAAGAGTTTAAATTAATTTTAATAATAATAATAATTTAGTCTAACATAATTATTTTTTGTTACAATTGAGACTGGAGAGAGTAAATAATATATCCCACACATTGTGTTAATCTCTTTCTGAACATGATAGTGTTATATCCTCTCTAAACATAAAAGGATCCTGAACCATGATTTAAAGTGTGTCATTCAACTCCACATAATTTGTTTTAGGCTTAATTGCATTTTTGTTTTCTTTAGTTTGACAAAGTTACAATTTTTGTTCCTCTAATTTCATTATGAACAATATGGTCCTCTAATTTCATTAAAGTTACAGTAAAGTTATAATTTTGGTCTCTCTAACTTCATTATAAGAGACCAAAATTGAAACTTTAATAACTAAAAGAACTATATTGTTCAAGATGAAATTAGAATGACTTAAATTATAATTTTGACAAACTAAGAGGACTAAAAATGTAATTAAATCATTTTTTTATTACCAATTAACTACATGCAATATTTTTTAATTCAATTCTAATAAAAATAATCATGTGAATTTTAAAATAATAAACAATTTTATTGTTGAAAGTTTACTTTTCTTATTCCTTAAATAGTTTCGTAATGTTCTGAAATCGTAACTACACTGACATATAAAAATTGAAATCATCAACTTAGATAAGTAGCCTCGAAACATTATAAAAATGTTTAAATTACCAGTGTACCAAACTTTGAATAAAATTTACAAATTCATTAAATTTCGGGTTTAAATCCTTTAGAAAATAACAAAACTCGAGCCCGTCCATGATTAGGTCTACCTAGAAGATCCCAACGATACAGCATTGCTAACCAGACCCAACGTTCATATTGGTTATTCAACAATAACAACAGCAAAAGAAAACTCATTGGTTTAGTAGACGAAAATTAAAATAAAATCACTTAAATTTGTTTGGACTCCTACTGTAAGCCCCACTTAATCATTTTGAAGGTGATTTATTGGCTTTTAAGCAACCATAGAAATCATCATTAACGCAGTAAAAGTTATGAGACACAGCAAATTGTTGATCTGTTAGCTTACTTCATTTAAAAGACAGAAAACTTTCACGGTAATCCCTTTCCTCTGAACTGCAAAATAAGTTGTTTCTTTGTCCATACATTCACTTCTATTCCCATAATTGATTAGTTTTGTTCTCTTCTTCGCCTAATTTGGACTCTTATGAACAGAATTGCTTTTCACTTCTCAGAACTATGCAACAGTAATACCATCAACATGGCTAATGGCTGTGTATTGCATACTCTAACTCGGAGCTTCCAAGATCAAATCCGATTGAGGTGGTGGAGCAAGGTTTATGGGAGGAAATAGATCAAGAATTCCGGATACATAGATACATGATCTGCCTAAAATAAGTGGTTTATTACTATAATTTTCAATTGATCAAGTTACATTTCCATTCTATTTTATTTGAACAATCAAGAGAAAGTGTGACAAAATTGGTGATGGCAGACCCAGAAGAAAAAGAGGAAGAAAATATGGAGATAAAATTAGACACTATACACCTTAACACAGATTTGGCATCTAGGGAATTCCATCTGAGATGAAGATTGTAGCTGGAAGTTGGAACTACTTACATTAAACGCTGCCCCCATGTTGTTGTTGTGAAAGAGGCTTATTAAGCAGAGAGCTCCAAATGCAATCCACATCTTCTGCTTCCAGCTCTAACTCATCATTCTCAGATGGCTGCCGTAGATTCTCCACCAACTTTGCCTGTGGAATATGTGCCATTGATGTCTCTGGAGTTTCACAATAGCTGTAAGCCTCTGAGAAATCAATACCAGCTGCATGTTCTAGAGATGATGAAAATTTGTCTTCAAAATCCAAGTAATAGTTCTCTGTTTTAGATCCAACACCATCTTTAAGCCATGGGAAATCAAACACCCCAAATGCCAAGTGGGAATCCCACGTCTTGGAACCCTTTTCTTCTACATCTTTCTTCTCTTTCATGAAGTTTATACCATAGAGATCTCTCTTCTTTCCTTTGTTATTCTCAAAAGACCAAATCTCAGTTTCATCATCTCTTTCTCGTACTCTCTTCATCTTCTCCTGCTCCATTTATGGATACCCAGATAGCCTTTCTGTCAATAGAAGATTTACAAACAACGTAAATTGTCATCCGGAACCCAGTTCATAAACTTCACAATAATCAAATCAAAAAGCTTAAAACCCATCAAAGTTTGCATTACCAAGATCATATTTTTATTTTACAAAGGAAAACAGAAACTGAGTACGTTCATCATCTCAGATTGAATCAACTATATCTGAAAAAGAAAAAAAAACCAACAAATTCTACCATAAATGTGAACAACAAAATCTTTGCAAACACCTGGGTGGCATATGCAATCCTAAGTTAACATCAAAACCAAAAGAGAAATGATTGATTCAAAGTTTCAGAATGAAATCATTTTGATCGAAAAAGTAATGGGTGGTTGAAATTTACCTTATGTGTTGAGGCGAAGGGAGAAATATAGAGGGAGTTATATTGTGTATAGAAATGGAAGTGTTGGTGCTATCGTATGCTGAAGAAGAATGATTAGAAAATAGTGAGCTTTGTACAGACGCTACGCAATTTGAAGCAAAAACCGTCTCCCAACTCACACAAATACAAACACATAGCCATAGCCACACTTATCTCATGCCCTTCACCCTTCACCTGCGGCCAATGACGCCAGCAAATGCAATGAGAGAGAGGGGTTGGCTCCTTCTTTTGCGTTTCTAAATTCGGTTAATCAAAGACCACAAAATCAAGACAATGAAACAAAAAGAAAGGGTTTACATTTAGCTTTCCTACTCTCCACTGGTAATATAAATGGTGGTCTTTGTGCTCTAACGCAAACGACTCTGCGTTTCATGGTTCTTGTGCGAGTAACTAACATGACATTAGCATGTTATGTATAAAAGAAATAGTTAACTATTTTTTGATACTTTTAATGTCTCATAAAATTTTAATTATCTTTTTAGTATTATCACGATATATTATTTTGTATATTTGTAGAATAAATTAATTCTAACAAACAATTGTTTAAATAATTGCACATAAGAAAAAAATTGAACGTTTATTATCAAAAAATTTAAATTATTAAGAAAAAGAATTAAATTAATTGAATAAAAATTTTTATTAATTTATTATTCACAGTTAAATAATTTTATTCTTTCTCTTTTAATTTCAAGAAAGCAACTATACCCAAGAAACCCCTTATGGGGAGGTGAACCTCTTGAAGTCATATTGGTTAAAAAATAATGGTGGAAATCTCAAGATAAAATGGTGAAAGAGTTCAAGGTGGTCCATCTCTCAATAAAATTACCTATATAAAGATAATTTAGGTATATTATAGTACTAAAAAATAGAATATTATTATCATAAATAATTAACATGTAAATAATTTTTTAAAATTTTAATAATTATTTTAATTATAATTTAAAGATAAATTACATGATAAAATATAAATATTATAATAATACTATAAATATTTCCGATGATGACGTAGACGCAGGCTTATGTAGATGGGACATCCTTAGGGTTGGGCTCCTTGCAGTTCATATTTTTCCTATTTATGGCAATGCTTTTTGTACTCACTGTCGTTTTGTTCTAAAATGACATTTGCAATCTATTAGTATCAACCAGACCCCTTTATGGGCCTAGGACTTAGGTACACTGGAATCATCTAATCATACCATTCTATCCAAATGATAAAAATTCTGAACTAAACTCTCTTTTAAAAAATTAATTAATTAAAGTAATTATAAATATATATATATATATATATATATATGTCAAATATACTTACTTTAACTTATAATAAGCTTAATTTATTTATTTTTAATAGACCAAATTTATCTAAAATCTTTCCATCCAAATAATCAGATTTTTTTTTAAAAAAAATAAGTCAATATATTTAACATTTATATATTATTTATAATTAAGAATAAAATGTATTTTCCGTCCCACTAATTTTGTCTTTTATCTTTCAAAATATCATCACTATTCCTCCCTGACTCTGAGAATCAATAATATAATTATTTGATGTATTCTAAGTGTCTCAAGTTTGAGAAAACCACTGATAACATTTTAAAAGAAAAAATTATAAGACAAGGAAAACTTCATATTAAATTAAGGAATAAAAAATATATTTAAACTTATAGTTAACTTGATATACTTATCTTTAATTGCCTATCTATCTAAAAATTTCTCAAGATCCATTGTCTTGAAAATGTTATCACTTGAGAGTTGTGACAAATATTTTGCCAAAAGCACATTTACAATTTGGCACATACATCCTAATTCACTGAAAAGATGGACAGTTTATCACTTTAGTAAAATGCATTTGACTACACAACTGCAACCCTGCAGCACCAACATGGATAAGATGAATGCTTCCAATCCAACATAACCGCTTATATAGCCACAGGTATAGATTCAGGGAGGACTTCAAATCATCAATTATTTCTCATCTGCTGATATTCACAAGTATCTGCATTGGAAACACTGGCACCAAATATTAAACCCACACTGGCACCAGATATTCAACTCAGCATCCTATCAAAGCAGAACCACTCTGAGGCCAGCCCATGATCCCCGGGTAAAGGGTATGGATCAAGCTCAGGACATCAAACTCACCTAATCTTACAGATTAAAACTGGTGTCACCTGAGTTATCAACTCATTGGCAATGATTAGTCAGTATTTGTTGCTGCCACTGCCATTACTATATACCTGTAAGATGCCAGACTTGATCACTCAGCCTACCTTGAATTCCAGTTATACGCTCAGTGAAGCTTGGAAATTACTGCTGGGGAGCTACATTCTTCATACTAGGATGCCCTGCTTTTCCTTGTCCATCAAGATGAGGACCAGATCTCTAACTGTAAAGACACCTTAGAAGGGGCCTGAGGCACAATGTAAACTACAAAAGACAGAAGTGGAACTATTTCACACAAATCATCAGTTGTAGTAAGACAGCTATATACAGTACTTCACCTCATCCCCACCGAACTAACTAGATTTCTATACAAACCAAACTTGACACTTACACTTTCTGCACGGATGGTAAAATACAATGAAGTCATTTACAGCTTAATAACAGAGAGTTTATGACATGCATAAGGAGGCGGCTATTGCTTGCTTCTGATGGAGAAGTAGTTGGTAAATTTCGATGATGGCCCAGTGTTTGATAAACTTGCTCCAATATTGGCCTCACATACACTGCAATCCTTGGATCTGCTGGGTTTATGGCAGCAGCCACATCAGTCATCCATGCCAGTTTTCTGGGTGTCTCTGAATTGATGTCACAGGACAATTGCTGGAGAAGAGACAAAAGAACCCCTTGGCTTAATGGCAAGGGCACTATTGACAAAATACCCGCTAAATCAACCTGGTTATGAAGAGGCATGAAAGTAGATGTTAGCCATGGTGACTGTCCGACATAACCACAGATACATGGTATTTGATGCAATGGACAAAAACAATATGTTAAGATTTGATTTGATCTTTTTCAGGGCAGTTGGAGTGAATGGAGTTCGTTTATGAGATGTGACTTCACACTTCAAGTATAAATGAAGATGTAGCCAACTCTTGCTGGAATAGTAGATAACTTCAGCAGAGAAAGATGGACTATCAGTCTTCTTCTTTCCTTCTAAATGAAAGAAAAGTTCTTTTTAGTGGACTTATCAGGAGTTTTCTTGTTGATTTTCAGATTTAATGTTGCTTGCTCATTGATTAAGTAGAAAAGATCAGAAATTTTCTTATTGACTTTCAGATTTGACGTTGCTTGCTCATTGAATTTTAGCAAGGACACCTAGAAATTTAGAATTTTACTCAAGAACAATTCATGTGATTTATAAAGTTTGTCCAACATCGCTGGAATGGCTTTTATCCAGTACATGAAAATTTGCTTCAGATAAATTAAAACCAAGTTTTCAAATATCTCCCCTTTCTCTATTTTTCTATGTTTTATTCCATTTTATTAGTTCTTCACGAGCATTATTCCAACCAAATGCAGTCATACCTGAGAACACAACCAAGAAACTATTGAAACATCTCTTCTAAGAAGGGCCCCATTGAAAGCTTCCTCAAATTTTCCCTCACTTATCAACCTTGATAGTTCTTTGGTCGGATCCTCAGCCTGCCATGCAAAAAGTGATCTTGTAGCGTGAAATATCAAGAACACTCATTGAAAATATGAAGATAAGGAGAATAACAAGTAAACATACCATCTCATGCACACCATTGCTGATTTGTGTTACAAAGGGATCTGCTACTTTGGAGTTAGCTGCAATTTCCAATAGTTTACGTTGGCCATCAGCCAATTCCCCACTCAAGGTTTGAGTGATTGAAGATGCTGAATTAATTGTATCCTGTGAAACCATGAAACTGCAAGTTGAGTATTCGAAAATCAGAGAAATCAGACATTCAAATTCAAGACTTCAAGAAGAGTATAGCTTTTTCAGACCAGTATACCCTTTCTAATAACCTATCAATGTTTGTTAGAAAAGAGAGGCTAGATTAGAGATATAAACTAATTCCAATTGACCTTCAGGTCAGATACAGATATAATGCTTAAATACCCAAAACAGAGCCAATGTATAAACACATACATACGCAAATGTGCTTGAATATTAATGTTACATAGATTCCTTAATTTCATTAGTGAATCAAGATTCTACTTTGGGTAGACATGTATATAGAGATACAACTTTTTGCCTTAGTAGTGAAAAATGAAATAAAAATAGTTACCAAAACTATATAATTGCAGAAGGTCATTTGCTTGCTTATATGATCATATTTTGTTGTAAGAAAACGTTTCTTAATAGATCATTTAAGCTGAATAGTTCCTTTCAAAATTTATCATGTCAATGAATTGAAATCCTATTACCACATAAATCATACCATATATTTTCATATATAAATTGTACACTAGAGGTAATTCAGAGACAAAAAATTATTCTACCATATCCCACAAAAATTCGTTAAAATACATCTGACTAGTGCCACTGCCATGTAACTTCTCACCAAGGTGTAACAACATCTTTGGTGATCAATGCAACATAAAAAATAGAGTATAAAATGGTAAAAAGGAAAGAACAAGCTACGATGACAGGAAAAGCAACATTTAAGGTGGAAGTCATATTATCATTTCCAAAATAAGCAGACTGCACATACCCTTAAAGTCATGACTAGAGGAGAATGAGTAGAATCATACTGCTGTCGAATAGCAGTTGTGTGCTTCATAAGCCCATTCTTAAATGCTATATCAATTTGCTCAAACATTGCTTTACATGACATCTCAAATGCAGGAATGATTGAAGCGTCCAAACTAGTCCTAAGTGCTTCCTACAAATAAAAACACCAAAACAAAATCAGCCAAAGCTGCCCAAACAGACAAAGAGTTCCAGAATCCAGACCATTCATGTCAGAAAACATCAAACTAAATCCAAAATATGCAGCCAATTTGAAGTACACAACCAAAAGTAAATATGAAATTAGATATTGCATAGATCCCACTAAATGAATAATTTCAATATGTAATACAGAAGCATTTTATAAAATAGTGTCAGAAATGGGCTTCAAACAAGTTAATTTGAAGGAGGCATGATTCAGTGGTACCTAGAATCAAAATTAAAATAAATCTAAGTTTGAATCTATCAAGGTTCCAGAAATTTAAAAGAGCTTGCATATTGAGTGTTCTAGCTGCCAATAAAATGCTAGAGCCAGTTGCACTTGCAGGCTGTTTGAACAAAGAACAACCTAAGCTAGACAGATTGTAAGCTTGTAAAAATAAAAAGAGAACGTGCATAAACAAAACTGGAGTAGACACATGGTCCAAATGAGGTCAAGTTCCAAATTATATTAGCATAGAGACATAGCTTGCAATGAGATATGTTACTAATTAGAAAAAGAAAGAAAAGAAAAGAACTGGATAGACTAAACTGATCCAACTTTCAGACATTGATGAAACAAAACTGCAACTTCCCAGGCCTTTGCCTCCAAGTAAGGGTACCAGGTAAGTTCAGAGTTCAGAGAGACCTTACTTTCAAATGTTATCTAGGAGTTGATTAAATTTCATTATACAGCCTTGTCTTGATAAGACAATAAACCAAGTCATGTGAAGCTACTACTGCATGAATATACTAAAAGATGGCAAAACTTGACTTAAGGCTCTAAAAGTGTCTCTAAACACAGCCATATCAATTTCTTTTATCAGATACTGCATGATTCTTATTGTTTTAGATGGATTTATATTTTATAAAGGTTAGCAATACTAATTTGAGATTCTTTTTTTTTAAATATTTTCTTTTATGATATAGCATGCTTCCTTTATTATATAAGGTTGTGCTTGGACTTTGGAGCACCATATAAGAGGGACCTAACTCCTTGAAAAACTGGCTTGTCAAAGGGAGGGATGTCACATACTTATATACAACACTTAACCAACCTACCCAGGTGATGTAGGACTTCTAACAAATAATAAATTACTAACAGGTCTTAGCAGATGTTTGGTGCCAACACTTGATACTATAGTCAAATAAATCCAGCTGAATCATTTTATCTGGCCACAAATGGATAACTAAATTCAGTTGGGAACAACTGTATAAGACCTTATAAACATACTGAGGAACATTATTCCTACTCTTCACTCTTGCTTACATCTCATCTCTCTGCTCAGAAGTGGCCATTGTCAATCATCAGGATCCCCCTGTCACCTCTCACCACAAGTCGCAAGCTGCTGTTGGCTCTCAAACCCAGCTAATGTTGAATCTCAAAGGAACAAATCTACTTTAAACCAATCCCTTTCTCATTGGTGACCAGATTTGGCTCAGTTTTCCTTTCATATTCCATCTGGAACTTGCATTGTGAGAGAAAAAGCAACACTGGATTTGGCTGGAATTTCAATTTCTGTCAAAACTCAGTCCAAAAGCTACCCTATAAACAACCATCTTCTCTGGTTACCAATATGCCTGTGCTATTTTTCTTTGGTTTTACTTCAATCTTTATTGCTGGGAGGTGGGTTGGGTTTGTACTTTGATAGGTTCTGTCACTTTGCTCGAATTTGGATCCTTCAATTTCCTTGGGTTTGTGCTACAGTGTGGCTATTGCAATACCAGCAGGAAAACGCGAAATAAAGGTGGAGAGCTCACCATCTCCTTTGACCCCTTGAGGGCAAGGTTTTCTTTATTTTGTTTAAATCTTGAAGGACTTGAAGACCAAGATCCAAAGATCCAAAGATCCAAAGAAATAAAAAATTCTCATATATTGTATCAATTCTGAACGAAGCAGAGGAACAGAGAACCAAATTCACCATGAGCAAGAGAGTGAGAAAGATAGGAAAAAAGGGGGGGGGGGGGGTCTACAGTCAAGCTTGGCTTGTGTTTTCAGCTTAGGAAGAAGAGCATTCTTGTCTAAATAAATATTTTTTTAATTTATCAGTTACCTTATGCAGTCAAATATCAATAAGGGATAGTGTAAAAACTTATCAGCTTCTTATACTATCATGTCTTATACATTCACGTTGTCCTGTTCTATACTATGATGTGCTAAATGAGGTCTAATTGAGTATATACAACAAGAATGTCAGATTTTTAATGACGAAATACGTATTCCAAGTTAACCAAATTCCTAAAACAATGTCCTTAGACAATCAATAATTTTGCAGATTATCAATAACGGGTTAACAAAAAAGAAAAATAAAAAACTGCAACGAGTCCATCAATTATGTGCTTTTAGTCCTTTTTGAAATATTGGTTAATGTTAACTAAATGCTTACCTGAAGAGCTTGCTTGCCAGAAGTTTGAAACTGTGCTTGTATCTGCCTAGCTGCTGTAGCTTCAAGTTTTGAACTTACTGACTTTTCTAGTTGATTCACCACCTTGTCTCGCACCCCCTTCTGCAGAATTTATAGAAGAACCTCAGTCAGACATATCAAAATTACCTAAATTTAAGCATCCAAGAAAATGTGATGCTACAGTATTTTAACAAAAATTGGAAGTAGCAAGCTACCATATAGGACCAACAATTCATATTAGTTGTTAAACTGATAATTCAGTGTACACATAATTCTGATACAAAACTTATATAAGTTTGCCATGATATGACAATTAATTATCTTCCATAGTAGTCTCTGAAAATTATAGATTGTCATGTGATGACTAGCACCGCTCAGAATGGGGGATTCCCCCAAGCAAATAAACAAAGCTAACCAAACTTATACTCTAATTGAACACTCCACATTCAAATACTGAAATTAATCTTGACCTGGAACGACTCCGTGACAGTAGATGATATTGTTTTCTCTATGATTTGACTAACTGAATGAGTAACAGTTGGTCCAATGGAAGATATTTCCTTCTTAATAATTTTCTCCAATAAAGATGGCAAATCGTTGTTTGCATAATTGGAGATGAAATTCATTATTTGATGTGTAGTGTCAAGCTCTAACTCCTCTTGCTTTGCATTTTCTTCTTGTAAGCGAGCCCATAATGCATCAGTGTTAGCCTTTACAACTTTCTCCAAGCTCCGAACCAAGAATCCTTCTAATCTTTTTCCTTCCTTGGTACCAGTGACAGAAACCATCACATTCATCTGCTTTTGCATTTCTTTATGCATGCTTACTAACTGTAAAATAGGAAAAGAATGATATATTAAAAAGAAAACCAGGCCTTCGTGTAACATGTCTACATAAGAGTGACAAAACCAGGTATCTAAAAGACAATTAAAAAAAAAATCCACTAAAGGCTATTTTGGAGGGTTGCAGAGCTAGTCACATCATTATAAAACTCAACAGTTTAAAAACAATATCAACCTCATGGTCCTATAAAATCATGTAATAATAAAAACATGATGCTGATATAGTAAATACAGATAATGTGCAGTTTATTGATGTTCCAGATTAATTGAAATGGAATAAAGTCCAGAGTGATAAAAACAAGGACATGGAAGTAGAGGATCAAACTTCGTCACAGGAGAGGACATGTCTATCCATTTTCAGCTTGCAATATGCTATGCATTGTGTTTTCACTAAATGCCTACAGAAACTTCCATAAAATTTGACAGACCACAAAAAAACCTTTTGCATCAAATTCGATCATAACAAAGATATTCAATAAAATTCCATTTAAGTTCACAAGAAATGAAAGCGGTAAATTAATAATCTTGATAACAATTAACTATGCTATACTTGGAAGTTGGAACATGTCTATAACGCATATTACACTCAACAAAATGCTTCAACAATAGGCCAGCACCAGAAAGAAGCAAACACAAATAAAATATATAAATAAATAAGCTCAAATGTGAATTAATAACCTGGCCTAGCATCTCCTGCATAGTCGATGAGTGGGGCAAAGCAGCTTCCACGGTTGAACCTCCTAAATCACCAACTTGATTGTTTGATGACTCTGCTGAGTTCAAATGACTAGGAGAAAGGGAAGATGTACCAGATGCTTGAGAATTTTTGCCTTTTTGTTTTTTCCCTTTCACAGATGGTGCTGGAGACTGTGAAGCTGCAACCACAGTTTCTGACTCACCTATATTTGCAGTTACACCCTTACTTGTGTCTTGAATTTCTTCCTCAACAGGGTTACGAGTTTGATCAGATGCATCAATAATATTTATGTTATCAGGCTGATGAACTCCCTCAATATTATAAGTTTCTCTGGCCATTTGAATGCCCAGATCAGAAGCCTGAGAATAGAATAACTTCTCTTTTTTCTCAGAAACAGTGGTGTGAGTATCTCTGTCTCTCTCATACTCAATTTTTTCTTGATTAGAACTTGTCTCACCTACAACTTTAACCTCTAGTTCAACATTTACAGCATCACTATGAGCAACCAAATCTTGAACCCTTGCTTCAGCTACATTCATACCTTGAGAAGTTTGAGAATTCTCAGAAGATAAAGCAGCTGTAGAAAATATCTCAGATGGAGTTACCAAATGAGTTGGGTGTTTGAATATTGTAGAAGGATTAGAAATAACAGAAACATCATTTTGTACAACTTTATCATTCTTCCTCAAACTGTCACCTGATGCGGGCACATCGGCCATACCATCTTTTTCAGATTCCATCCTCTGTTCAGCTGAACAATCAAGATATGTCTGCTCACTGCTCCGATCAGCATTTGATGAAATAGTCTCTGTATTATTTAATGGGCTTTTGAAACCGGATGACTTTTGGGACAATCTTGGACTCAAAGGAAGAGGAGATGAAACAGTGTGGATATGTTCAACACCATTATGAGAAGGCAAATCATATGGCTTGGTTTCTGTATCTAAAGTGGAAGCTTCTGGCAAACCAGAAACATCTGAAGAAGCCAAAGTTACAGGAAGGCTTAGAATGGGGGAATTTTCAGAGTTATTAGAATGAACTTGTGGCATATTTCCAGTTTCCAGATTAGTACAGCTATCAGAAGCATCAAAGGCATGAGATCGATTGGGTTCTGTTTGTTCAAATTCGACATTGTCCAAGGGTGGAGGCAAACATTGAAACAAGTTGAGTGCATACTGCTGAATAGCTTGTGTTTGGACACAATACACCTGTACAATAAGTTCTCCATCTGGTAAACAGTCACTAGTTCCAGTAAGACTTAATATGGGCATTGTGACAGTGAACTCAGCAATGTAATCCATGCGGGTAGCAGTTGGACTAGGTCCATACTCTGTGTGAACAGCATATATTGTATTTTTCTTGGAATTTGCAAGCAGAAACAGACCAGCGCGGGGCAATGCTACAACTTGATTAAAGAACACATCCTCAGGCTTGGCTTCAGAAGAACATGTTATATCCAAAGTCTGGATACAGTTCCATGACTCATAATCACTAGGCAATAACCATCCCTCCTCATTGTCAGAGACCCATATCTTCACTTCCCGATTTAGTGGCCCCTGCAGTAAAGGAAAATATTTATAAATACAAATCAGTTTATGAACATGCCAGGATGATCCTGATTCCTGAACACCACCTTGAGCAGGATTAACTAATGGTCAAGCTGCATAACAAAATAGTCCAAAAGTACCCACAAAGTGAAGCATAATTATATACCACCTTTCTGATAATGAGAAAGACTAGGAGCATATACCGCTGTGATAAGGACAATGTGATCAGGGCGGTGAGGAGCAGTCAAGAATGTCACAGAATTAACAGGTTTCCCATTATGTGGCCTTAAAACAGCAAGCAGTGATGCCTTACGTTCTTCCCATATCTTTACCTGTTGAAAAAAATGGGTAATTGATAATTGAAAAATAGAACAGGAGTGAACATAATACTTTTTCTTCATATTGACAACTCCAAATATGAATTTAACCTACGCCATGAATTAATTAACTAGAGTAGTTTAACTGCTAGGAAATTTGTCCCATCAGTACCATTCAATGTTTATGTGCATCAAGGATGTAAGTGTCCAATCCAAATTCAGTTGGGAAACTTGAAACCCCTCAAAGAAAAGAAAAAAGAATCTTAAAAAATATTCCACTATTCACAGGTTAGAACCATTAGATATGATGGAACCATGATTTTTTTTTTCCTTTTGGATAGAAGATGAAATTATGATAATCACCAGAAATAGTTGACCTTATCAAAATTCAAAATTCTAGTGGTAATATAATAACATGAACCATTTATCCTTTCATCCTCCTCCCCCCCCCCCCCCCTCCTCTTAAGGAGAGCCAGAGGGGCATGAAGACCACATTTACTCTTTCACAGATCCAACTAGTGTAAAATTGAAAGGCAAAAATACAAAGCAACAGAGCAAGGTAAGGAGAGGAAAATGCAAACCATGCCATCAGTTGATGCTGAAGCTAATCGACTTTTCATCCATTGGCACATTGACAACTCAGTGACATCGCCATCATGTTTACCAACAAGGTACACCCCATCAATCAACTTATCAATGGAACATTTAAGAGGCTCCTCTGCCGAAAAAGTTTCACCTTTTCCAACTTTCATGGTGTCAATTTTGAGGATACAGTTTCCAATAGCAACCATTAAAATCTCCTGTTGGTCAATTACAAGAAAGGGACAACTAATTAGTTAAAACGTAGAGTAATTAATACAGATAAGAAAATATTAAACTAAATTCCCACAATTATAAACTTGATATTACTTGTTTGTGGGGATGCCAGCATACTCGTGGATGAACTGATTCATTCTCTCCTAATATTTGAATGGCTTTGATGATTTTTCCAGTAATTTGAGGCTTGTCTTCCTCATCAGGGCCTTCGTTGATCTTCCATATAAAAATTCTCCCATCAGTGCTAGCACTGTGATTTTGATAGCATATTCAACAGGGAGAAATGATTACATAAGTGTACTGCAAAATAAATAACAAACAAGAAACAGAGAATGGGATTTACCTGGCCAAAAGGTGAAGATCCTCAGCAAAGAAAGCCATATCTGTTACTCTCTACATAGAATATATACATAACTGAAGGGGGGGTATAGATGGGATAACAAGATATAAAATCATCAAATATTAAATGAGCGTAGCATTATACAACACAGAGCAAGCTAAATATACTCAAAGAAAGTTGCATTATAAGAATATGATCCACCATGGAAGAGCAGCTACCAAGACTAATCATATGAGGAATTAAAGAAAAGAAGTCTACAGGTACATGGTCAATCTAAGTTATAGGAGCTCGAGATAAATAACTCCATGAACTGTAAAAGTTAAAAGAAAACATAAAATCAAAAGTAAAAGGAAGAACAAGGAAACAATTTAAATCAATGTTTCTCACATTCCCATTAAAACTTGTTTATAATTTATACTATTTCTCACATTACTCACAAGCAACAAGCACAACTCACATTAAACGTAAATCAAGAGAAGCCAACAAAAGAAATCCAGCAAGAACTTTAAACCAGTTCTAATTTGCAGATTTACCAGGTGCAAATTCCTCATGAATTTGAGAGGAAAAGACAATATCCTGTGCTTTATAATCTCACACCAACTAACAATAAATGCAGTGTGTAAGGAAGAAATGAGGTGGTTAGAGCCAAAAGAGTACATCTTCTCGTAACAGGACTTGGGAAGTTTATAGTTGTCAGGACTCAGGACCCCTAAATCACTCGCTATGAGCAAACTGGGGTTCATATCACCCTAGGAGTATTGTCTAATGCAACAGAGGGCATTAAAATGTATGAAGACAACATTGAACTCTAAATACAACGTTGGTGGCATATGTCAAAAAGGAAAAGGGGTGTGCTACCCTGAATCTTAGGCAATGCATCAATCTCTCCTAGCACCAAGAAGCCAGATTTGACTCAATGAACAGTTCCAGAAATAACACAATAGAGAAAAGCTTATATTGAAGCAACCCACCTGAGTGTGACCACGAAGCAAATATCTTAATGCATTATTAATATTAAGGACCCGGATTGCACCAAGTTTCAGTCCATAGCATATATAAGATCTATTCACTGCAATTTGACGGCCAAGCACAAGCCCAGGATCAGAGGCATACTTAGTGATAGGAGTGACTTCGAGCTGGGGTTGCGCCTCCCCTGGCAGCCGAACATCAATGTCGTAAACAATATGGTCTCCCATTAAATGGCGTCCCTTTGGAAGTTTGCTGCTGAGCATCCTCGTTGGGGTAGACTGAGGGCTTGCCAGATTGACAGGTGAAGCCGAAGGGGTGGAAGGCAACACTGTAGGATTTGTGGGCATTGAAAATTCAGAATTTGCAGCAGATGGGGAGGGAGATGACGATGAAACTGTATACGGAACAGAGGATTGAGTGGATTCTGGATTAGAGGGTGGATTTTGGGTGCTCAAGAGAGCCATAAAGCGGGCACCACTAGAGTTATTATGATTAGGAGATGAAGGAAGACGTGGCGAGGAGGGAGTAGGGGATTGAAAGATGGGTCTTTGTGGAATGTGCACTTGAGGAAGGTGCTGCTGTTGCTGGTGATGGAGGATACTAGGTTGTTCTAGGAGTTGTTGATGGTGGTGGATTTGGTAAGGAAGATAGTGAGGATGATATGGGTATGTACCAGTGGGTGGATAAGAAGAAGACGGCGTTAGATAAGAAGGAGAATGGGAAGAAGAAGAAGAAGGTGTAGGGAATGATGGAAACGAACTTAAATTTGTGGGATTTGAAGGCAAAAGATTGGATGATGGGTTGAAAAGATTTTGCACATCAAAATGACTTGTTTGCTGCTGCTGTTGCTGTTGATTTGGATTTCCAGGAGAAGCCATAAACTTTGACTGAAAATCACAGAGAAAATCAACTGCAGCAACCACAGAACAAGGAAAAACCGAAAATTGGGAACCAAAAAGAGATGGGTTCTGGGATCCGATTGATGGAATTTTGAGATCTAAAATTGGATTCTTCCTTTCTCTCGGCTTCTTTGTTGGAGGCTTCCACTGCCGCCACTTCGTACTTGTTTCTTATTTAGTAGTTAGTATCCCTGACAACGAAAAACAAATCCTTATTTACATGGACCTTCTTCTTTTCTTCTGCTCTGAGATGACCATAATTAGAAGACTATCCTTTACGTTTTTGAATCTTCCAATTTAGCAAATAGCAAAGCGGAGACATTTTAGAGCAACGACAAGCATTGTAGGCTTATAGCAATAGCATCATGAGACAGTAGAAAATGGAGTGATGGGGAAAGGGATTTTATAATTGAAAATAGGGGGCACTCCCCTGCCGCCGGGGGAGTTTTGCAATTTTTTTTATGTTTTTTTATTTTTAAAATTGATTAATTTTTTTTTAATTTTTTAAGATATTTTTATATATTTTTTAAATTTTTTTAACTTACAAATAAATAATAAATAAATTATAAATAAATAGTACCAAGGATAAAAAAAGGAGACACTCTCCTATCGTGGCAGGAAAGTTTTGTAATTTTTATATATATTTTTATATTTTTATATTTTTAATTTTTTAAAATTAATTAAATATTTTTATATGATGTATTTTTTTAAAATTTTTTAAGATATTTTTATACATTTTTTAAAATTTTTTAACTTATCAATAAATAATAAAAAATTATGAATGAATAATATTAATAATAAAAAAATTTAAAATATTTTAAAAAATATATATATAATATAAAAAATAATTAATTAATTTAAAAAAATAAAAAAATTAATAAAAACATAAAAGAAAAAAAGGCTTGTAATTTAAAAAATTTTGAAAAAAATATATAATATAAAAATTAATTAATTAATTTTAAAAAATAAAAAAATTAAAAAAAAAGGGGTAGGCACAGCCTTAAAAATATATAAAATGAATAGTGATAATACATTAATACTCTTCAATTCAAAATTTTCCATTGACGATTAATTATTTAAATTTTTTATTACATAAAAATGTAATAATTTAAAAATAGGAGGAAATTAGCATAATAGAGATTCAATTTTTCACATCCAAGCTTTTTTATATTTAAGATTAAAAGAAGTATGACCATACACTCATGGAAACTTTTTGGTGATATTTATATTAATATTTTAGATGTTATAATATTTTAAATGTTATACTATCTTAAATATTATGATATTTAATTTATAATTTTGAATAATATAAGATATTATTTAAAATAATATAATTTTATAAAATTTTATTATTTTATATATTACCTTGATATCTTAAATAGTATATAAAATATAAATATATTAATATTACCTATAATATTAATGTATCAAATACCTTCTTAATAATCCTATAACTTAAATATAAGCGATTTTTAAAATTAAAAATTGTGAGTTTTAATACAAGACCAAAAAATGGTCATTGACACTAATTATTACTAGTCTCTACTTTTAAAATAAAAACTTAATTATTCATAATTTTTAAATTTTAATTATTCATTATCTTTTAAAAATAATTAAAATTTTAGAAGACTAATATTAAAATAATATTGACTTGATTACCAATTATCTAAGATACAAAATTAAAAAGATAATATAAAAATAATAATGACGATCTAACTTTAAAATATATATATATATTAATATAGATATAAATACTTAGTGTTATATCTCAATATTATGAATATTTTATCCTAAAGGATAACGGATAGACTCCTAAATTTTGTTTCTTTTTAATATTAGCGCATGCTTTATTCTTGATTTGGATTAGTGACATCATTTTCTGTGTGGAAAGTTCCTGATTAAGAATATCTCATCAAGATAAATTATTGAAATATGAAACAGGATAATGTTGTTGACATTAATAGTAGAGAAATGTTGGGGAATCATTTTAGAAGAGATTTTTTAGGTTGGATAATATCTAACATACTACTTTTATACATAAATAATTAATGAGTGTCAATACATTAAAATAGTATAAATTATTTTTGAGTGAAAGAAAATATGATTAATTTTAATTATGTGTATCCATATATTCTATAAATTATAAGTATTTTAATAAAAAAAATTAATTTTAATAAGTTTAAAATAATATCTTATAATGATAGTTGAAAATATATATAATTTTATACAATATTATTTTGAAATATGGTGTCTCCTAAAGTAATAAGAAATAATTCTCTCACAAAATATGATAATTTTTAAGAGTGTCAATTAGAGTCGAATTCAACAGGTTAATCCTAACTCTTGAGGTTTGAAAGTAAAAAAGAAAAGAAGCTCGTTTTTTACTCAGCTTGTTTTAGGCTTGATTGAACCCTGTTAATTTTTTCTTTTTTACAAAACTTCTTTAAAACACTTTTCCTTCTTTTTTTTCTTGGTCATGATTTTTTTGGTTTTGTTATCTCTATATATATGTCTCTAAGAGAGGCAATTCCATAAAAATAACACTAAATTTACTAATAATCATATCAAAATTAAAATATAAAAAAATTTATTAATAGAGGTAGAGGAATGACACAACAAATTTTGTTTCTATTCGAAGGCTAATACACACAATTATGATTTGTGCTTTCAGTTGAGTTATTAGGCTGTAATTATAGCGCATAATAGTAATTACTAGTTTTTTTTTTATGTTTAGCATATTTTCTCTTTTTATACATTCTCCTTTATAATTATTAAAACATTATCAATATATATTGAACATTTGTGTACTTGTATTTTTTTATTTTATTATGATAAAGTAATATTTGAACTAATTTGTCATGCACTTTAAACTTGTTTGATTTTTTTTATTGTCATTATTATTATTAATTTTTATCATAATTTATATTTTGTAGATGAAGATGAAGATGAAGATGAAGATGACAACTCAATAATTATTCTAAATTTATTGAAACAATATTCAAATATAATTATTAAAGAAGATTGGTTAATCTTTGTGGTTTAAATTTTATATTATTGTTTTTGAGGAGATTAAGTTTATGATGAATTAATGATATTTTGTTATGTATAAAAATTTTACATAATTATTAAGAATGATTGATTGATAGTTTATGTTTAATTTTGTTATGAAATTTTATAATATCTTATTTTATAATTTTTTATGTGTTAATCTATTAAAACCCGTTTAATCTTATAACCTTATAGGTTAGTATCAGGTTAAATTTTTAAAACCTTTTTAAAAAAATAACATTTTTAATCCAATTCATTAAGGCCAGATTCTTGCCGAGCCTAATTAATTCTATTTGACACCCCTTATAATTTTACCAAAAAGACATGACCATGCAACAAAATTATAAATAAAACTTTTGTATAGAATCAATTTTAATGTGTTAAAACTTATTAATTAATTGTGTTTAATAATAATATTATATTTATACTTTAAAAAAGATAATGAAGATGTAGCTAATGTAATTTTTTTAGAAATTAATTCTAAACCGTTAAATCATTTCTTTTTACCATCCATTATTTTTTTTATAGAAGTTCGTCCATTTCCCTGCCAGTACGCCCAATAATTTTTCCAAAAGAAATTGTATTATTGGAAATCCAAAGTTTTATATGGAATCCTAGTATTTATTTTATTTGTGTTTAAATAAGTCAAATTTGAGTTGAATAGACTTTAACATAAAAATAAATAAATTAACCATAATCTCCTTTTACTTCAATTTTATTTCGTGTGAAATTTATTATTGTAATAAAAAATTCATTAATTAATCTCTTAGACATATTTTTTGTGTAATTTATATTTTCTGTTAATAATTCTTAGAAATTTTGTTAGATTTTAGTGTAAATTATACAAATTTTAACTTGAACAAAGGTCTAGTACATTTTATATAATCTGTTAATAATTTTTTTTTTATAAATTGTTAATTTTTCATGCAAATTACATTTTTTTTATAAAATTACTAACAAAATGTATAACTTACTAAATTGTATTAAAACCTATATTTAAGGATTAATTACGAAGTTTTTTAGTATAATGACTAAATTACATGGGATCTATAGTTAAAAAAGGTTATATGTAATTAAACCATAGGAAAAAAGAACTAAATCCAAATTTTTTAAGCAATCAAAGTTTGGCATTAGGCTTATTTTATTTACACTACATTTGCCATAATGCTTTTCACTAATGGAGAACTTATCAATTTGATTGACACGCAGTCTTCATCATAAAATTCTATAAACAGTGGTGAGACAGGCTGTGCCTCCAGAAATTATCCATCATGATCCTCACATGATTCGGGAAAAACAAGAAAAGCAAAAGAGAGATACAAATAGGATATTCTACTTGTCATGATGTCAAGAATTCAATCCTCATTTTTTATAAATGACACCAAACATCATAGAAAATGTATCAAACAGCTGTCATCAAATATATCAGGGTGAAGATGATGGTGTGCCAAATGACTTCTTATATGATTAATTATGCACATAATAAATACAGTAGTTGTGTTTGTAACACTATTCTTATTGTGTGAGGAATTCCCTAAAGTGCAAACTGATGAGAAAACGCAGGCACAGAAAAATATGCTACATGCAGCAACCTCACTCACAGTTTCTCTCAACCCACCTTGTTCAGAATATTTTGAGGGTAAGACAAATGTTGCATGTAGCATTTTTGCTCACAAAATGATAGCTGAACAAACTGACAGTTGATTGCTGCTGATCAATTACTTAATATAGCAAGACCAACCACAAAAACTGGGATCTTAAACCAGAATTCAGAACATCACAAGACATGTAAATTTACTCAAATTCAAAAGAAAAAAGGTCACTCTTTGTATATCTATTAAATATACAATCAAATAGAAATAATCAGTTTAGACCAAAAATACAAAGACAAGATTATAATATATATATATTATACAATTATTTGACTTTATAAACGACCGCAGAGTAGAACACATCTTAACATCCGAACCCAAATTAGAAAAGAAAACATAAAAGACTGCAACAAAGAGCATAGGTTGCATTCCGCTTCAACTGCAGCAGGCTCCACTCTGAGAAGAGGAGCCATCCCTGCCTCCAGATGGTCCAGGAATTCCACCATATCCTACTTTTATTCCATAAGACTGTAACCATGTATACGTTATTAATATTTTAACCATTGATCCTTAAACCAGGAGTATTTAGTTTACTTTAAAATCATTATTCCCAATGAATCCTCAAATTGTATCAATATCAGGTAGACTGAGATTAAATAACCCAATCCTCTATATTCTAATTTAACGAGCAATTTCCACTAACTGTAGCAAGGAGTAAAGAACTAACCTCATTTGATACATCAAAAACTCCATCCTGAATCTTTTTGTATATGGTTGCAGCCGTTTTTATGAATGCCTGCAAAAAGATAGATTACATTAGAAATCTTTGCTACATATTGATGACAACTTCACAAGAAATTCAATCTAAAAACGCAATGTTGAAGATCTACCACATGTGTGTGTGTGTGTGTGTGTGTTTTTTTTTGGGGGGGGGGGGGGAATCCAACATA
>JASKGM010000005.1:4732700-4748346 GCA_034509205.1 Ceratonia siliqua | reverse complement strand
AAAGAAGACATGAAGCCAAGCTGCATTTGGTAATTAGACAAACATTTTGAGACTAAACAGTGTTAAGACATCCCCAGGCATAAGTAGAAAGATTCATCACCTCCTCAACATTCTGAGCAGTTTTTGCTGAGGCCTCCATGAAGATTAACCCATGCTCCTTAGCAAACTGTTCGCCTTCCTCTGTGCTTACTGCCCTTCTATGAGCAAGATCACACTTATTGCCAATCAACATAATTGTCATATTTGCATTTGCATGTTGCCTTGCATCTTCCAACCAACTAGCCAAGTGATTAAATGTCTCCCTCCTATTGGAAAAACACAGGTCAGCAACCTTCACATTGCCTTATTTACAATAAACCCAATATTAAAATGAAAACTACATAAAGATGCATGCATCAACATTATATCACATCTTTCCCTAGCCCCATCAATTTGAGGTAAGGGACACACATCTCCTGCATTTAAATACATCTTCCTCGGTACTGACTTGCATCCAATTTTAAATAACAATAGTGAGAAGTCCGAGAGTCATGAAATATAAATCCTTGGCATATCAATCCTGACTTTCAAATAACCACAAGAACTCACAAAACAATGTCTGCCATTATTATCTTTTTTCAATCTACTGATATTCTGTTATTTTGAAAAGCAGCACATGTTTCTTTAAATAATTCCATATATAATCATCCATTGCATGCCACAAAGTTCAAAAATCACCAAAGTGTCCAAGTGAATCATGAATCAACTTCAAGTTCGAAGATACCTGGTTATATCATAAACAAGAAGTGCACCTGCAGCTCCTCTGTAGTAAGACCTTGTAATAGATCTGAAGGATTCTTGACCAGCCTGACATATTACAAGCACACTCAATATCCTAACTTTACAAAAAGCAAGACACACTAAGCCAAGCTTGGCATTATATTTTCTAAAACAAACATGGCATGAAATCAAAGTTATTGGAAGAGACAACAAGTAACGAGCATATAGAGTACTAAAGGAAGAAAACAATACTTCAATCATGATAAGATAAGGCATTGGCCATATCCCCACTACTCAATATCATTCCTAACGGATAACTGCTCACTCTGGATGAAAAGAAGCCACAATTCAACATATAATAAATATGAGATCAGCTCCAACCAAAAATTATTCAGGGTACATATACCAAATACTCTAAAGTGTAAGACTGCATCGAAATCACCCTAACAGAAGACCCTCCTTTAAAATTATCACAATTGATTAACAATTCCTAAAAATAAAATATGTAAAATATGTAATACTGAATTTCAGATATAAACCACTTGGGCTAAAGACCAAGTTTATGAAAGGGTGAACAAACCGTATCCCATATTTGCAACTTGATTGGTTTATTATCAATTGTAATCATCCTGGCTCCAAATTCAACACCGATGGTTAAGTCATGCACAGGTTGAAAGCGTTTATCAGTGAATTGAAGAAGAAGACATGACTTTCCAACACCTGCAGAAAAAGAATCGGGCTCAGTCCCTTTGCCTGAACTACTACATAGAACAAACTGGAGCAATAGATCCTTCAAAAATTCAAAAACTGCACGTCTCCAATATAGTGTATGGAAAACAAACATATTTCAGCATCGCAGCAAAACCATGTTATAGTAAAGTGTAACTTAAGGTGAAGAAGTGGAGACAGAACTAAATCTCTATGGCTATCACCTTAGGTATCAAAAGCTTCGTTCAACCATCAACAGACAACAACAGAAAGACGAAATCTAACAAATTCGATTGGAAACCGAAGCTAGGCAAGTTACATGCATACCCTTGAATTAAGCTAAAGATTTTCAATGATTCTTTATAAAATATAGAATCAGAATCACAAACAAAAAAGTAATGAAGATAATTCAACAATAATTCTATCCAACAAGTAACAAAAACCAAAGGGCTTAAGTCTTGAATCATGAAATTACGCAAACCCAGATCAACAAGCAACAGTAATCCGGTTGCTAAGTAAACTAATTTTCAAACCCACCTTTTCATAGGATCAAAATTAATCGAAATTATCAAATTAACCAAGTGAAAGAGAGGAATTACCGGTGTCACCGATGATGATGTATTTGAAGAGGTAGGCGTATGACATTCTCTGGGTTACTGATATGGGTCACGCTCGAAGACTAAAAGTTCAGATCTTTTCAATTCGGAGGCCTTTTTGATGGAGAAAGCAGAAGGTTTCAAGTTCAACAGAAAAACCCCTACATATACAGAGAAAAGGAGGAAGAGGAAGAAAGCAAACAGGAGACGGAGAAGGAAGGAACATGAATGCAAAGCAAAGAGAGAAAGAGAGTCAAAATCAAATTATAAGCAATTAAAGAAAGAGAGGCAAAACTACGTTTCCGTCTGGTTAAGTTAGTCAGTTGATTCCTATAATTTTTTTGAGATTTTTAAATAGATCCCTCTAATTTAAAATTGTGTAATTAAATCGTTATAATATTATTATTTTTATAATTAAATTCCTGTAATTCCGTTAAAATATGCTGACGCCTCGGCCGTTAAAATAAGCTTATAATCCACGTGGGCAACCCATGGTCCACGCCTTGGTAGATCGGGTCATCTCTCAAAAGCAGGCCCAAATTAAAGGTTTTTTTTTTCATATTACAATGTAAAACATTAACTTTTTTAATTTTGCATAATTATGAAAATATATTGACAAATAATAATTATGAGAAATATATAAAAAGTTGTCATTAATATATATTTTGTCACAAATATAATTTTTTTATTTATTTAATCATGACAAATTATTTTATATAATAGGTAAATCATATCATATAAAATAACATAATGAATTATTTCTTCAAATGTATTATTTAACTTATTCAACATATAATTTAAAAAAGATATTTTTTATTAATAAATAATATTTCAATGTTAGAGATACATTGAGAGTTTAAACTCTTATTGTTAAAATTAACTAATACTTAATGATAAAAAATATAACACTTGAATTAATGATCTTATATCATAAATATGATAGATTGATTATGAATAGAGTTATGAATGGCCAAATTTTAATGAATTAAAATCAACCAACTCTTACATAAAACAACAGTTTGAAATTTATGTTTATTTAGGCATTATCTCTCAAATTTGATTTTAGATTTTTTATTTATATTTAAATAATAAATCATGAGTATAAAAGTTAAAAGGTAATGAAAGAGAAAAAGATTGAAAGTAACTTTATGATAATGATAAATGTTGAGCTGTGATGTTGGAATGAAAGTAGGAGATAAAAGCAAAGCAAAAGGATAGAGAAAATTTTTAAATGAATCCAGTTTGATTCATTTAATCATATTAAAAACTGTTCTTCTTGCTTTATTTTACTTCTGATTAAAATTTTAATACTAGTCACAGTAAAAAGTTTTTATTATACAAATAATAAAACAAAAATATTGGCTAGAGTGGAGTTGGAGGATTAGCAATAGCATATTCTAGAATGTCAATATATATAGAGTTGGTTGTTTATTAATTAATTAATTAGAAAATCCCCATTGGTCTTATCTGTGAACACCGCCAGCAGTATCTGCATAATTCTCACTAAAGAATGGAGTGTCTGAGTTCTTCTCCACCGCCCACATGACGCCACAATAGAAGAATTCCTTTTCTACTATTACCTTATTGTCTTCTCTAGTTGGAAGTCCCTAATAATAATAAAAGTGTTTTACCTTTTAAGATTGGAAAAAGGAAACATACACCATTAACCTGTATGCTCTAAGTTAATGAAGAAAGTGGCAAATTATGCCATTTTCATGGGAAAAAAAGAAATCCATCTGCATAGCAGTCTTACTGCATCTTACAAGTTATTATTTTGCTTCTGCAAAATTCATCACCCAAAAGTTGAAATGAATCTCAGTATGGCCTTTTCTGGATATGGTTTGATGCAGCTTCATATATTTTCAGTGATTCCAAACTAAAATAGGAAACTGGACAGGGTTCATTTATATCAAAAACCAATTAAAGAAAAAGAGGCATATAGTTTCTACATAGATAAGCATTCATCCTACTCTATTGACAAATAGCTGCTGCAAATCTAAACCGTAACACCACCAACTGAGATTGGACTCCTCACATAATGCTTCCCATAAGTGCCTTGCTTCCACAGATATGGAAAGACCTGCAAGTTGACGAATGTAAGTTACATAAGTGCCTGGTGTACCAACATTTTTCACCTTCCTGGTCACATTTTTTCACCTTCCTAGTGTACCTACATAAGTTTGGGGACTGTTATTGAAGGGTAGTTGAAATCCAGAACTTTCACTGAGTAGGGACAGCGAAAAGGAGCATCAGAGAACAACATCATCTGGGTCTGGTTATAACCAAAGGCGCAGAGAAAGTTTAGGTAACCATTGATGGTTAAGTCATAGACAAAGCCAGGATCCATGGCTCGGTTTGGCCTAGTGTGGCCAGAATCATAGTCAAGTGGGGTTGCCTTAGCCAAAGTGCTCTGATCAAGCATTGGATGAGCAGTGTTGTCCCTTGTCCTAGCTGCAACAGAACATTTTCCAGAAGAACAATAGTAGTTAGAAGTGGGGCATAAAAAAGAAAACTAGGAAACTCATATAATTCCTCTGCTGCAGACAGAAAGCATCATAAAATGGTGATTCTATTAATAGCTCGACCTCTCAATTGGTTGAGTTATTTTATCATTAGATGCACCTTAGGATTCTTGACTTAATAATCCATTGGTTGAGATAGATAAACCTACTGAGAGATCAAGCTTTCCATAGAATTACAATCAGAAAATAATTCACTACTTTTACCAGATGTCATGAGTGCAGATTTAATAGCTGCAGAACTCCAGTCAGGGTGGAGTGTCTTTAGAAGGCCAACAACTCCAGCCACATGAGGGACATGGTAATAAAAGGAACCCTGATTCCATTCTTGTAGGGCTCACAAGTCCTGAGTAGGCAGCAATGATGTTCACGCCGGGAGCAGTAACATCGGGCTGCAAATGTCAAAAAAAAAAAAAAAAAAAAAAAAAAGAGGAAGAAAATGAAAACAGGATAAAAGTTACAGTAAAGTTCAAAAAAATATTGTCATGAGAAGATCAAAATGGTTAGTCGATTATGCAATGATAAAACATGAAATGGGGTGATAAAAAAATCATCACAAAATGATGTGCAAAGAAACACCATTTTTGAAAGCCATATTGGAAGGATAGTCAAACCTTCAGAATCTCAGGTGTGGCAGAATTTGGCCCTCTGGAGGAGAAAGTTGCTAAATATGGAGCAGGCTTTATCTGCAGCTTGCTTTCGGGTGGATTAATATATCCCATTGGATTTATGTTATATCATAAAACAATTAAAGATATTGACCGATCAATCTTGGTGCAGTTAAGCACAGACAGAAACAAAAAAATTGTTTGAACTAAAGTAATTTGGTCACTGATGCAGGTCATGTCATGATATGAACATTGTGACATGACAACATACATAGAATCTAGGTAAAATTTGAAGTATCCATATTTATAGGAGAGAAATGAGTTGTACCTGGTTGAATTGATGTAGGCATACAGAGCTAGACCATCTTCATAATTAATTTGTGATGTTGGAACTAAATGAGAGTCAGCAATAAGTTCATCACCACTAGTCTCGTCATTACAAAGAATCATCCCAACCGCACCAGCCTTAAGAGTAACAAGGCTCTTCTCCGCTCTTGCATTTCCACCTCTGCCACAAACCAAAATTTTGCCCTTCACCTTCTTGGGGTCAATTGTCATTTGATAGCAGAGCATACTACACAAGGACAAGCATGTTAGAATGTTGTACTTTTCAAAGTACTAAAATATTATAAATCTTTGAACAAACGAAAGGATCTCAGAAGTTCTTACGCGTAAGAAGCAGATGCATTAGCCATGTTTGCCTCTGCACCATTAATGAGCGGATAAAGTTTGTGATCCTGCAAAGCTTTAGAAAGGCTTGCTCCCTGATATTCAAGGATACAGATTGAAGAGGAAAATGGTTCAAGAAAAAATTGAGGAAAAAAGTAAAGAAATAATTCATTCATGCTATATTCTAAAACAGTGATGATGTCTTGTGAGATTTACTTTTTCTCTCAAATAATTACGAAAACAGTGCCTTAGAATACCACTAGAGAGGAAAAAATTGAAGGAGTGATCTTTACCAAAGAAAGAATTTAAGCTTGGGGAAATAATGGAAATGAATAGAATGAAAGTAAAGAAAGAAAGAAAGAAACCTTGAAGCGCTTTCCATTTTGAAGTTCAACAACAGTTTTAAATTGTCTATCCAAAGTACTTGCAGCTATTGTAAAATTCCAAGGTGCAATATTCGTGACAGTTCCAGGATGTGGGCCGGAATTTCCACCTGAGCATACTACAGTCCTGCCATTCTTAACAGCATGAAATGTCCCAATTGCAATAGAATCTTCAACATAATCTATAGGTAACCCGCCAAGAGACATGGAAAGCACATCAACCCCATCATGTATAGACAAGGCCTGCCAGGATATCAGCATCAAAGCACTCACCAAAGCCCAAAGGTGGCCAGCATACCTTATAAGCAGCAACCCTGGCCCTAGGGGAGCCACCTGAGGCTGTTCCATTGCCCAAGCCAAAGACATTAGCCCCACGAACAAAGTTCCCTCCTATTGTTGATAGCGTGTGAGAACCATGGCCTTCAGTGTCTCTTGCAGTGTGAAGAAGATTATTGTTTTGCCTAACCATTGACCCTCCATACTCAAAATAACCTTTGTTGAAGAACCTTGCTCGAATGAGCTTCCTACACAAAGTACCAAAAATATAAAAGTCAGATATTAGGACAAGGATCATGGTAAATTGATGGTGAGAAAACATACTTGCTGGTCTGAACCATTCTGCCACTGTATATAATCTGCCAGTTGCATTTTCCATGCATATTCAAATGAGTTAACTACCACCTATAGTACTATAGTAGTAGCTACCTATTTATCTTCTCTCCACATTTTCCGGATCTTGAGGTATACATTCAAAGATAGCTCTTACATTGTTCTTAGCTCATATATATTATTATTAAGGAAATGTATATATATGGGATCATTGCAAATATATGTTAAGTTTTTAACTAAATACATGACGAAAAATATCCCCGTCGTAACATTTTATTTGAGCATACAAGGTAGAACCTATAAAAGGTCCAAATTGTGCAGTCTAGCATTACCAAATAACACTCAGAAATTGCCAAACTAAGAAATGGAAGTCATTGATGATATAACTTTCTACTTGGAATATATATGTAAGGTGACTGTAGAAAAATATCCACATGTATAAGTGGTTTAGACAATAGTCAGAAAATCGGAATTTTAGAGCACCCAATGTACAAGAAATAGCGTTCTGGGGATCTGGTTTATGCTTGTGAATATCCAATATTCACATTAACTAATAACAATATTATTCTACTCAATAGTGAACTAAGCAAGTATATTTATGCATAACTTAATAAAGCTAAATTTTACAATTTCAAAAAGAAAAGTGAATGAATAAGCCAAATGAGATGGAAAACAGCTAGAAGAATTAAAAAAAGGTTAATTCTATGTTACACAAGAATAGCCCTACTCCAAAAAAGTTTTAATTCTAAACATGTTACAACGGAAGTCAATAGCATTTTTCTAACAAGTTCCTTCCCACCCGGAAGGAATGGGTCCCATCCCCTCATCATTAAAACTCGGAGATTCAGACCAAACACCTAAAAGACAAGTTTTAATCAAAACAATAATGCACGCAAGAAGAAAGTAAAATTGACTCGCATTATTTAAAAACAAGGATGTCAATTAGGATCGGATTTGATGGGCTAATTAACAAGTTGAGAGAAAAAAATAGGTTTTAAAAAATTAGAGTCGTTTTTTACCTGACTCGTTTAAGGTTCGACCCTATAGGGTTCAACTATTGACAGGCCATGTTGAGTCCTATAGGGATTTTCTTTTTATAAAATCTCTTTATTTTTAAGTTTCACTTTTATTTTTTCATTTCTAACTTATTTCATGCAAGTATAGAAAATTAAGTATTTGTTGAAGGATGTATTTGATGTAACTTGGATGTATTTTATGTATGTTTTTAATTTTTTTAATTTTTTAATTTATGTTTTCTTTTTAATAGTGTGTAATATAAATTATATAACTAATTTGTTAATTGAATTTCTTTGTCATTGTACTTGAAATGATATAGGATTAATATGAATATGCATTATCTGAGAGTCAATATGTGAAAATAATGAGAAACCTCAATTATATCTTTATTTGGATAAACTAAAACTTAAACTTCATTTTTTTAAAAGATTTAGGTGTTTTGCAATATTGGAAGGACCATAAATATCGATTTTCAGAATTATCAATGATGGTATGTAATTTATTAAGTATTTCAATCACTACCATGGCTAATTAATCGCTTTTGGTATTAGTGCACACACATGTACCCATAATTGGTTGCATGATTTTGTTCATAATGGTAAACTTATTAACTTTAAACTCGTTCAATTTTTTTATTTTCATTATTGTTACTAATTTTTATCATAATTTATACTTTATAGATAAAGAAGAATATGTCAAATTAACAATTGTACAAAATTATCTAAGCAAGATTCAAATGTAATTATCGAGAATGATTGATTGATTCTTTTAATTTTAATTTTAAGCTATTATCTTTGAATTTTTTTTTGATATTAAGTGTATGATGGATTATTTTTTTTTGGTTATATATGAAAATTTCACATAATTATAATATTTTTTAATTTTTTAATATTCTTACTCGTTAAGATCCTTTTAACCCTATAACCCTTTAGGGTTAGAGTCAAGTTAAATTTTTTCAGCTCTTTTAATAAAATAACTTTTTAGATCCAACTTGTCAAGAAACAATCTTAACTGGACAGATTGATCTTAATTGACACCCCTAATGTTACTGTTTCAAAAATAAAAAGAATCTATCACAACCCAAAACTAGTATGATATTATTTTTGAGCGATCAGGTGATTGAGAATTCCAACTCTTAGAAGTATAACTCTTCCACAAATTTATTAACGATTTCTTATCTTATGTCTCTGTTTTTAAGAACTTGTGTGGCATAAGGACAACATAAAGAGAAAATATATGGTACTTTTTTGGGTCTGAAAGAAAAAGTTAACATATTAAGAATAGCTGCTTTGGGTTTGTGTTGGTGTTTGTGTGATATCATAGGTTACTCTAACATATTAACCTGAATATTGTAAAATAATAAAAATACAAATAATCTGAGAGACTTCGTGGGTTTTGACAATAAGGGAAGTACAATATTGAACCAATCTGTTTATATGAGAGAGGGAGTATGGCATCAAGTTACCCTTCTTGTTGCAAAAGCAGGTGTTTGGAACAGAGAAAAAAGAATGAATCCTAAGAAGAAAATGGAATGCTTTGCAGTCCACATTTAGCTTTCACTCACAAAAATCTCAGAAGAATAATTTGAAGGTGATCGACAAACTCGGTATTCTTTAATGCAAGCGATGCTGAAATGAAGTCTTTCTTCACTTTTCAGAATGGGTCTGAGGAAATGAATATGGGGTACATATATAAGAAATGGAAACAAAAATCTTAAGAGACCGAAAGAAGAGTCCCGGACTGGCCAGAACTCTGATGGGAATCCACTCAGTCTACGTCTCTGCCTACGATTCAGTCAACCAGTTTGCATGGAACTTGTTTCTTCATGCACGTGATCACTCGTGTAGTCGTGTTGTTATTATTTGAACTTGTTTCTGTACGTTATCTCCTTATATAAGGGGAGGTTCAATCAAATAAAGGCAGAGTAGAATTTTCATTGAGATTAACTTTCCGAGAGTGAGAAGCTCTTCTTCTCCCTGGTGTGACTCCAGGAGATCCCCTGGCGAGACGCCAACCCCTCATCCCCATAACCCTGCATCAAACTCCTCAAATGATTTGACCATCTTTGTGATCATAATTCCAGTAATGGAGAGCGATTTTAGGCGATCGTTAGACTGTTAAACGAATATATTGAAATCTGAAGAGATAACTATTCATCATGACGGATTCAGAAATTATTAAGTCAACTTGTGGGAGAAAAATTAAAAAAATTTGATAAGACTAAAAAAAAAAAGATGGACTAAATAAAAATGAGAGAGGTTTTAACACATAAATTTTATTTTTAAGTCAATCCTTATTTAAATTTATTTTTTTAAAAAAAATAATATCAACTATTTTATTATCAAAATTTTAAAAAAATAAAAATAATTTGTTATTATTTTTATATATTCTGTTTAATTTAATAAAAAATAAACTATCCATACTTTTCATTATTTAGAAGGAATGAGACAATGAGAACTTCTCTTACAAACATCAAAGGAGGGAGGGGCCTCCCTAAATCCGTCACTGACTGTGACAGTTCGAAAGTAGTACAAATGCCAAAAAAAGATGCCTTGGGAAGGTATAGACAACTGTTGAGGAACATAGCACTAGCACCTCTCCTACCTATACACAAGGAGTTTACTTTTAACTTATTGTAGCCATGCGAATGCACAAACCTCGAGAGGTTCTCTTTTTGTGCCTCTTTTTTCTTTTCCACTTAACATAACGGCAGATCATGTCAAATGATTTGTTTGATCCTAATGCACACTACTGATTGATTCAAAAAACAAACCCCCTGTTTGAATGGATTTGGCAGAACCCAGATGCAGAAGATACGCGAGTGAGCGCATGAGTTCATCTCTTTTAACTAATTTGTCAAACACCCATCAAACAGTCTCTACGGAAACATGCCAAATCAAACAAAGTTATCTTCGTGGGATCTCTGAGATAAAGGGATCAGTTTGAATAGGCTTTGGGCCCATCTAGCAGAACCCTCCCTCACCTATGTCAACTCCTTGATCAGCTAGCCCATTTACCTCCCTCATCCTTTTCTCTCAGATCCCACTTCTGTTACTTTCCTCGGTGCTTTTCTTGTTTGTGGGCATGTGCAACTTGCATGTACAAAATGCCTGTGAAGAAAGATGCTTCCTGCCATTTACAGTATACACTGAAGCAAACAAGAAATGAGATTAGATATGGCCCATATGTTGATTGCAGATAGAATAATCATATTATGATGAACCCCATATAGTTCTTCTTACTTGATGTCCTTGACAAATCATGTCATGTTACATGACGATTTATATATATGAACTGAACATGAGTCATCCTGTTTCACCATATTTGGGTTAACCTCTGATTAACCTTCAGATTTTATAGATTGGCCTTCACTGAATACCATTTAGTTGCTTGAATGTGAGCTTCGTTTCTGAGCTCAAGCATTCATGAAGTTGAAGAAGGACCAAGAACTATAATAGATTGTGAGTTCAAATCATATTTGAGAGTAGTCCAATTTTTCATATGGGCATTTATATGGGTGTTAGAAATCCACAAGCATTGGCATTAGCTCTGATTCATTGCCCCTGAACCTGGGTTTAGCCCACAACTGCCTCACACTACAGTTAAAGATTCTCTTGGTGGCGGCGAGCTGTCCCTGAAGCTGAGAAAGATAACTATGATCATACGGAAAGAGCAAAAGCACCTTTGACTACTTTGTATTTGGATGGACAGTCTTAAACTACTTTTGAACTTTTTTGTTTGAAAAAAAAAGTCAAATTGTTGGCTTTTCATAAATCAACCTTGTGCCAATGACTTTATTAGAAGTGATGTTTTCATGACTTTAGTATTACAATGAATTTTATATTCGATAATTTTTTTAAATAAAATTTTTTAAGTCATTTTTAATTTATTAAATAAATTTAATTTATCCTTATAAAAAATTCATAGAACATCACTCTATTAGTATTATGAGAAGCAAAGTGCATTTTGATTTAGATATTGAAGGCTCTAGAATTACTTACTTACGATTATTATACAATTTAACACACACTTTTTGATAATTTGACATTTCAAAAATTGATTTTGCACAAAAATATTCAAATTCAAACAACTTTATCTTTCAAATCAATTCGAAAGTTTCTTCAATATTAATTCTCCAAACTCTAAACCTCACATTGCCTACGAAAATTGTGAACAACTTATTTTTCAGTTAAAGGGTAACCAACCCAACAGTAAGGGTAAGTAGTCCTTAAGAACCCAAAAATCCCTATTTTTTTGGTCCAAAAAAAGTCTGTTTTTGGCCAATAAAATAAATCCCTTATTTGCGATGCATTTTATTATGCAATAGTTGGACTGGACCTTCTCATCCCTCAGCAGGAAAGAACCCTTTTGGCCAATTTTAATTTTAATGACTCTAAAGATTATTAAATTTTTAAATTTTGTATTGAATTCTTTTATAATTAAATTATTTGATGTGTTTTTGTTTTGAAAAAAATATTTTAAATGACTAAATTAAGCATAAGAATTATATTCAAAAAGTTATTTTTTTCTAAGATGAATATTATACAGATTAGAAGACAAAATTAATAATTTAATAATCTTTTAATGATTAAAATAATATTCTAAAACTTTATAAAAAATTTTAAAAGTCCAGTTTCTCATTATTAATTAAGGTAAAAATACTAAAATATATCTAATAGGAGAAATTATTGTTTTTTAAATATCAAATTCTCTATAAAAAAATTTTAATTAAGATTTCAAAAGTGCTACCAACATAACTTATAAGCAGGCACAAGTATACATAACTAGAGACATGGCTGCATCAAAGTTTTAAAATGGAGTCATGTGGCCAATTGTGGCCTAAAATTATTTAATTTATTAACATCATTATTCTTTCATAAAAGACTAGTTCATATTAATGGTCCCACTTTCAGCACTAAGGCATGAGAGATCACCCTCACGCCAAGATATACCTTCCATCTGTGGGCCACAGTAAAAGAATAGTCAGAAAACACAGCTCTGCTTTCCCTTGGATGCAGAAAAAATGGACTTCGCCATTGACTTGATGAAAAGGTTAAATCTTAGAGATTTATTGTTCTGCCCTATTTGAAGAGTTTGTATATACAGTAATATGCAGAAAGGAACAAGCATTTTGCTGAGGACTCATCAGTATTGGCTCTGAATTCTGATATATTATGTCATTATAGATCTATGAAACACGAACAGGACTGTAACGTACATGAACACTTTATATTTTGTTATGTTATAGTACTCTTGGTACCTCACTTACAGTGATCCATTGAAAGATACTGCACAAAAGTCGGTATTATATAAAATGATTTTGATGGTTATAATGGAGTATGAGTTTCATGATCGAATATTTGTCCATATTTGATCCAGCTTCAGTTCTGAGAGCAACCCACCCAGCTTTCAAACTCAGCTAACGCACACTGCAACTCTGGCCTTGTCTTATTCACTGGTTTTGGCCTCGTCTGGAGATATCACAATAACACATTTAACCCTAGTTTTTAATAATAAAATACTTTAAACCTTGCTTCTTTAATAAGTTGAATTTTCAACAAAGGAAAAAGGTGGTTTGACAGAGAGTCTGAAACCAAAAAATAGGCGTAAATTATGCAGAGAGAAATTAAAATGGAAAATGCGAATAAGGAATTTGAAAGGAGATTGGGGTGGGGGGGTCACCTTTTCCAAGGAGATAAAATCCAAAAAGACTACCTGTAAAACCCAGGCAGCTTTGGCTCTATCTCATGGAACGATTTGCTTACAAATTAATAAGGCCTTGTTTGCCGCCTATGCCTATGCCAACTCCCTTCTCTCTCTCCTCCTTTCCTTTCATGGACTTTCTCTTGTCTCTCCCCTCACTCCTTTCTGCTTTAATGGCTCTTTAAATACTTCAAATCCCTCTCTCTCTCTTCACTTCAACAACCAAGTTAGACTCTTCTTTTTTACGCCCTTTCAAGTCATATCTCTCCATGTATAAGGTATGTAGCTCTTAGTCTTGTTTTCTCTCAAAGATTTTTTTGATGATTTCATTCGGATATCTCGAGAAAATTTGTATTTTAGTAGTTTTCTCTTTGCTGATTTGAATCATTTCAGAATGTATGATAAATCAAAATAATACCAGAAAGAAAAGTGAAATCATCGTTTTAGAATATATGCATCTGAAAATAATTTATTCATAATATTTTTTCTATAGTTGGTGTTGGTAATCTTTGTCAATCTTACTTAGTTGTTGAACTTGTAAATTCATACATAGAATCTTTATTTGATGAGAAAAGTTTGAAACTTTAGATTTCAAAGTGGAGAATGCAGAATGTATATAAAACTTTTCTGGTTTTGAACTCTTGTGCAGGTTCTGGGGAAGCTGAAGCTGTTACTGGTATGACTATTATTATCTGAACTGAAGTGCTTGCCTGGCTCCCTGAATGCCATATAAGAAGCTTGCCAAAAGGATTGACAACCTTCTTACTTGGCATGAAGGGAGCCATGCAGGCTGCTCAATCAGACAACGGTGATCACTGTTTCAAAACATAATTTTATTCGTTGCTTTCAAAAATACTCTATTTCAGAACAATGTGTGAGATTTAGTTTCATTTTTGTAGTATTCGAATAGTTTGAATACGATTGTTTGAAACGACATTAAGGAAGAAAATGAAATTTCTCTTTCTATCAGAAAGCTGATATTTTGCAGGTTCCAGAATTAAAGATCCTTTTCCTTTCTCTTGCTTCAGTTGTACACAGAAACTAGTCTTCGTCAGTTCTGGTGATGTTCATTTGAGGAAGCAATTCCCATGTTTGGTAAAGATTACCTTCACCTTTTAGGTGATTGCTACATATATTCTATATTTTAGAGTATATTTTTATTTTTAAAATTTTTTATTTTTAATTATTTAATTATTGTTATATTTTCTATTATAAGAAATAAATATAAAAAATATAAAAAAAGTCCAAAGATTTTTTTGTGTGTTTTTCTACTTTATTTTTTAAATTATTTTTTAATAGTTATGTTAAGAAATTTTTTTAATTTTTTTTAAATTCTTTATCCTTAGTTTTTAAAATAAAATAATAAATAATTTAAAAATAAAAATAAAAATTTTATTCTATAATATTTATACTGTTAAAAAAGTCATTTTATAAATTATTTGTAACCATTTATGTTGATCCATTCAAAGTATTAATGCCTAAAAGTGCAGGTTTTATAGCTGTCCTGAAAGATAAAGAGCATGCGGAAAATGCAGTGAAGCTTCTATACCAATAGAGCAAGAAATTGTATGGTCAAAATAGTACACATGCTGCCAAAGTTAGCCACAAAGTTTGTAATAATGCTTACTTGTGATCAAATTTATTCCAAATACAATATCTTAATTAGTCATGTTAATTATTTCATTTATTTATTTATTTATTTTTAATATTTTTTATTGTAATATAAGATGTATCTGTAAAATTAATTACGAGTATATTATTATTTGTGATCGAATGTGTAGTTACCGTCTTGTTATCTATCAACTATCAATCTATGATCTATTGGTGTATTTTGGAGAGTTATTGCATTAATAATAGCTTTTAATTTGAATCTTACTCTCCAACGTGACTTTATGAAATTTAAGTTTTTCTTTAATTTCTCAGTCTAATTCCAAGTATTTATGTAGAAAAATTATTTTTTTAACTGAAAAAATTTAATTACTTTTAGTATCTTTTAAAATGTCAAATTTTATCCATCTCAAACTAATTGGGAGTATGAGAATTTTAATAAAGTGCCACAAGTTTGGTCCTCTTCT
>JASKGM010000005.1:4685114-4710052 GCA_034509205.1 Ceratonia siliqua | reverse complement strand
TTTTAAAATTGATTAACTATTTTTTATAATTAGATAAATATTTTTTATAATTAAATAATTATTTTATAAAAATAAATAATTTAAAAATAAATGTATAATAACCTCTGTTACCTTATAAAAATATGGTGAGATATAGGACACGTATAAAAATTTGAATTATCTCTAATTTTTTTAAAAATATAAAGTATAAAAAATATGATTTTTACACGAGACTTTTTATGGCACTATAAATATTTTGCGAGTATTAATGCTAATATAATAATTGTTAACTTGACACATAAATAATAAATAATGATAATTAATTTTTTAATATAACTAAATATTCAATCTCATAGAATATACAGTTGAATAACATCTGAATAGTTAAAAAAATTATAATTGAATACCTAATCTCAATGGATGAATGATTGAATATCTATTCTCATAACTGAGTATCCAAAAAATTATAATTAACTTGACAAATAACAAGTTAAAGATAATCTATGGTTAATATTAATTATTGTGGTGCCTATAAATTTTTTGTACTACTAAAGAATCTGCCTTTTCACAATTATAAAATTTTTATGTTTAGTTTTTCATAAAAAAATTATTTTCACTTCTCTAAAATTTTTAAATATTCACATCTCTTTAATTTTAATGTATATATAATTTTTTTGTTGGAAAAATTATTAACAAAGCTTTCATTGATGTATATTTTATCCTAAAAACTTTTAAAAACGTTCTAGTAAAAGAAATTAACGTAAGTATCTTAAAACTAAAGAAATGTGTAAATGTCGGTTTTATGAATTTCAAGAGATTTGTATATAAATTAAAGTTAAAAGATATATGGATGTATATTTTTAAACGTTTAATGCCCAGTTGCACATCATATTTTAAAATAATTTTATAAAATTTAATATTCATCTCTAATGTATATTGAAGCATCGTTATAAAATTATATAAAACACAAAAAAAATGTCTTACAAAATATCATTTTAAAATATCATTTCTTTAAAAAATTAAAAAATAATTAAATAAAAAACAAACTAACGTACTCCAATCTGATTTGGCTCAATCTATCATAGGCTAAGTCAGGTTAAACCAGACAAACTACATTTTATAATTATTAAAATTTATTAAAGGTATGTTAACTTGACTCAAATTTGCTTTTGTTCAAAATGTTTACTCTATTTATTTTTACTTTTTGTAAAATAAAAATTTAATTTAGTATTAACAGAAACAGAGCATCACATATACTTGATCATTTAATATTTTTATGTTTAGTATAAGATTATTCAAAAAAAAAATTAATAATTTATGGAAGCTAACAAAAACATTTTTACTTAGAAATGTAAAAATTTCACACCTTTTAAAATGTATGATATACTTGTAATTGAGAGGAATCATATACCTTCAAACATCTTAAATGTCAATGTTATATATATATATACACTAAATACAGACATTATCAAAGATTCAAAGATGCCCAAAAATCCTAAATGCCATGTTGAAGATAATAGTATACCGAACAAATTTCAAAACTATCATGAAATTTACTCTTTTTTTTTTTTTTTGTGCCCCAAATCATTCTAAAATATGCCTTATAATAACAAAATCTCACAGTTTTATAATATGGTACATTTGAATGCCAGAAAATAATTTACTAAAAAAAAACAAGAACTCGGCAAAGTCTCAAAAGAATCATTTACAAGTTACAACAATCATATACCGATATAACAAAAAGCCCTAGTTCATCAAGACTGTCAACTTCTCGTTAATAATTGCTGAGGCAACATTTTGTTGCATATACTTTGGGAGTAAAGACAATGGCAATGATAAGAAATTCAAGAACCTTTGTTGCTGTCAAACAACATATCACCTAAGCAGAGCTCATGCAATCTGGGTATCTTCCTTCTGCCAGTGTCTAACAAGTGAATTTTAAGGGAGCAATTAGGTGGTCTCTCTAACCAGAATTCTTGGTTGAAGAATAAACCCTAGTAACAAGTCAATCATAGAGCACAACAATTTTCGGGGTCATTATTGCTGTCATCTTAAAGCCACCGAAAGAAGAGAAGTAATATACATGGATCCGGCTCCTCTAAACTGCATCCTGCACCTTAGATAGTAAAGGGTAAGTGGCCAATCGTTAATGAGAAAATTAAGAGAACTAATTTTCACACATCCATAGATAGGTATTAGGTTATTCATACTTTATAAAAATTTGAACCGTTAATTAAATTAGCTAAAGGTTACCCACATTTTGCTTTACTCTCTAAAGTGTAGAGTGCACTTTAGAGGAGCCAAATCCAATATCCACTAGGTTCAGATCAGAAGTTTCCCTGTAAATAGCTCTGCCAGCAGGTTTGTCCCGCTCCCACTGATGTTCCAGGAAAGTTAGGATTGTTATTTAAACCAACCCTAAACAGCACAATCATATGGATACATTCCAGCCCAAGCCGGGCTCTGTTGATGAATGAAGAAAACATTTTTGTGCTGCAGAAATATAAGCTAGTTCCATCATTGTTCAAGCCTCAAGGTCAACCCCAGGATTACTCATTTTCTCTACTGATAAGAGTTCCTTCTCTGCCAGAACGAAGGACGCCTTTAAACGTTCTTGCAGACTTCTCTTGACAATCTTTCTCATCCTTTTCTGATGCTTTGAGCTTTTCAGCCATTCAGTTCCAAAGAATACCTTCACTTTACAACCCTTTGCTTTTGGGGGTAAATCCTCAATTTGGTAGCGAAGGTGTAGCTGTGAAAAATTAGAAGACAACTCAATGGTGACAGGTAGACGAAGGAAGCAGGTAGATCTTAGAAAACATTAGCTTAAATACACTTTTGGTCCCTCTAGTATTTTAAAAAATTTAATTTAACATCCTATTTTCAATTTAAACAATGTTGCCCTTCCTTTAAAAAAAAAAAAAAGCTTCAATTAAGTCATTCTATTATATTTCCATTCATCAGCAAATGAAAAATAGTGACATGTCTACATGGCTATTTGACAAATCATTAAATGAAAAAGGGTTCAATGCACATGATTTCATCTCCCTATTTCACATGATTTTTTGCATCCAGCATAATTTTACTTAATTTATTAAATAATCATTCCACAAGGACAACAATATAGCCACGTATGCTAATTGATTGCAATATCATTATATTTCGTTTGCATGTGGATAGAAATATTATGGATGGACTTAATTGAAACTTTTTTGAACAAAGAAAGGGCAACATTGTTTAAACTAAAACCAAGAGAAGTCAATTAAACCTTTTAAATACTAAGAGAATCAAAAGTGTATTTAAGCCATTAATATAAAAATTAAGCACAGAAAGTCTGTATACAAGCTAAGTTTGGCCTACTCACATTGAAATATTCAGCAAGTGGAATTCCATGAAGATTCAAAACCGCTTCCAAAAGCCAACCTTTTCCATCCAAAAGGGGAGATCTTTGCTGAGTACCCGTTGCTTCACCTCTATAACGTGAAAGACACTTATCAAATTTGTAATATATCGCCCTCTCACTGACATCACTATTCTCCGATACCCAAGGTGTGTAAGAATAATTAAGACAACCGGCTTTTTCCATGATCCTACGGTCCAACTCTCCCCCACCGAATAGCTCCATAAATAAACTGGACTAAAATAACCAAAGGAAGAGAATTATAATAAGACAATAACATCTGCAAGATTCTACAAATAACCATGAAAGGAACCAATAATCTGCACAATTATGGCAATATACACAACACGGACAGAGTACTGAATGCATATGCATGTGTGTTGTAAGAGAGAGAGAGAGAGTGAGAGAGAGAGAGAGATTACAGGAAATGGAAGAGCATGAGAAAAAACCTCAGACATTCTAACATCATCAAGGCCTAGGAATGACCCACTCTCTTCACACGTGAGGGTTTTGTTTTCAGATTCTTCTTCAACCATCTGGACTCTCTGTTCAGGACTCAAGGATCTGGCCTTCCAAAGAGCCATGATAGTCCTATATCAACACCGGAACAATTTCTTAGTAACGTAGAATATTTTACACTTTTCTGTTGTCTATCATTGTTACCATCTCAAATGATTTCTTGAAAATAGGAAAATATCATTTCATAACATTCCAGCACATCTCGTGAAAATGTTTGATGCCAAGATATGCCTCCAAAAACTGAAGGGGAAATTTTTTGGGTGGTCACTATACATTTCACACCAGAATCTAGCTGCAGAGTAGTGGGAGTTCAGAAATACAACCACGATTTTGTCAAAAATGATAATTTATAAGTGGAGTGGAAGGCAGCATTGTCAGATATCCTTAGAAATGAAAATTTTAAACGAAGCACTGAAGCACCAAATAATTCTTGTCCTGGATAAACAATTATGGAATTAAACAACAAATATCATTATAGACACAAGCAAATAATGCAAATTGCTTACACACTTTGTTCTTCCAGTTTTATTAATTTATAACTGGATATAAATTTAATTGGCAACTAATGCAACAAATCCTCATGGGTAAAGGACTTGCATGTTTTTCTAGTACATCAATAATGCAAGATTTTAATTAAAATGTAGACAATACTTATTAAAGTATTTAGTGAAATCGTAGATTGCCAATGCTACATAAATTCAATCTCAGAATGACCTCAATGGACTAAAATCAACACAAATAAGAAAACATATCAAACAAAATAAACATTTATCAGAGTTGTTATAGGCCTTAAATGACTAGAGTTGCAGAGCAAAAAATATTAAACAGAGAACATAAAAGATTTTAATAGAAGTTGCAGAGAAGTATATGAAAGAAACAATTTCATACAACATAAATTATCTCCCATCTACCTGTTTGCCACATTGAAAGACACAAAGGATTGGAAATGGAACTTCAGCCTGCCTTCTCCATCTTGTGTTTTTGCACAATGCCTTGCATCTGTGCCTCTTCCCTGCCGAAGAGTTATAACAATAATTGGACTCCCCATTGACGAAAAAGTAGGGGGAATGACCTGAATGTCTTCAATGTCCTCCCAAAGCAAAAAGAATTTAGTTTTGTGTCCAAATAAATTTGCATGAAAGCCAATTATTCTTGCTGAAAGAAATAGGCGGCCCTGCAGAAAAACAATGGCAACTTGATAGGATAATACTAAAGAGGCATGTACCATTCAAAACCATTATAGAAAGATAAGCCATGTCTTTTAACATCATATAACTGACCAAACACACCTGCAGGGGCATTTTTCTTTTCAAATGACAGGTGAAATCATTGATGAGAAATTCCTCAGGTGGAAGCCCAAAGAGTTTCTGAAAGGTTGAATTTGTTTGAGGGGACCGTAAATTAATCTACAATTTGTTCAAGTGGAAAAAACAACCCAGAAAGAAGGGTGTCAAGACAGGAGAACAACAGCAAAAAGAATGGGGAAAAGAAACAAATGCCTGCAACATAGCTAGACACGTACCTTCTTCCCCACCTCTTTCTCCATTTTACTTAAATATTGTTTTGCAATACAGCCACTTATAGTGTTGTCCAAGAAAATTCTTAAGTGCAGCTTAGACTGACATGCCAAAGCCAACTTTCCTTCAAGGGGAACCCATATATCAGCAAGATCTGAGATATTTGCTTTTAGAAAATTGATTTTAGCATGTCCTAAAGATTCAGCTTCATCAAAAGGTCCATCAAAATTATAAACTTCCACATCCAGCACAGAAGGAGGGTCATCCATCGCATCAAATTCAAATATTTCTGCAAAGATAGACAATATTTATAACCAAAAAAAAAACTATATCATACAATGACTATACTTATGGGTTAATTAACTGGATTCAGAGATTCACATATAACTTAAAAGCACATCAAATGGTAAATAATAACATGATATTGACCATTCCATTCAGGATCAGACTTCTGGAATTTGATTGAGCTGGTTCTTGTTTTCCCATTGCAGGAAAACACCACATATGGATCAGAGAACCCACTTGAATTGGCAGCAGCTAAATTGTTTCCTTCAATTAAGGCAACAGTTAGCAGCCACCCATCTCCTTGTGCTTTAATTCCATGATCACTACCTAGGAGTAAAAAAAATATCAATATAAGCAAAGACTGAAAGCTACTGAATTAAGTAGAAATGCCCTGAACAATTAAAAGACAAAATTGTAGCCACCCGAATAAAAGAATCGCTTGGTCGGAGAGATAGAGAAAAGCCATGTCTAGCGTTCCTTAGCAAGTAAGGCCGGACATGGAATTTCTTCCCACGCAAGTAAGAGGATTTAACAATCACAAAAGGCAATTCCATTTGCTCACATACCTGATTCCTATAATTGTAAAGATTTCTTCCAATACCTGATTTGGACCCCTAACAGTCAAAATCTAGTCTTCAACAGTACTTTTCAGAGGGCTAAAGGTTCCTTGAAATTTCTAAGCTTGGCTTTCATCTAGAGTTCTAGACTGTACTCAGTAGGATTTACACAAATGATCCGTATCAAGCTTATAGGCCATATAAGGCTTGATCCCCTAATGTTTGTGCAATGAGGTTTTAGATTTCCGAGACTAGTTGTTGATTTAGGGCAATTATTGAAGAACAGTATGTTTGCTCTGTTTAAAGGGAGTTGGTGTTGTCAAGGATCACTTTATCCTAAAAGCTTAAACTGTTAAGTAAAAGCCCATTAATAGTTTTACTATAATCTTTAACACGCCCCCTACCCGAAGGCCACCTTTGGGCTTGAAGCTTAGTCAAAGGACATGCCCACCACACCTTATGCTGAAATTATTTAACTATAAAGAATGCAAATGGCAAGGATTGAACTTTTGAAAACTTGGTCATAGAGCCTTTGATACAATGTCAAACCAAAAGTTTAAGCTGTTAAGTGAAGACCTATGAATAGTTTTATTATAATCTATAATAGGTGTATTTGTAGAAAGTGTAATGCTAGGCTCTTTAGCCAGAGATTTCTTGCTTTAGAGCTTTTATATGACAAAGTAAAGGCTTCTTTATGGGTCTTGGATCATAGTTTCTTAAGATGTTTTATTTGACAGGCTTGATTGATTGAATATGAAATAGATAACTCTTTGAGCTAATGTATTTTAATTTTTTTTTCAGTTTGTTTTACATATTTAAATTGTTTTCTGTTTCTGTTGGGAGGATTCTGTTGTCTTCCAGCTAGCTTTCTACTTCTTTTCTCTTTTATTGAATTCTACTTTTAATGATCAACCAAAAACTTCACAAAAGACACTCCATTCTCTCATAGACAAAGCCAAATAATTAATTAAATTCAAGCTAGTTCTCAAATTAGATATCATAGAAAAGAAAGGCCATTACAGGATTACCATTTTGAGCTCTTGCCTGCATGAAGCGTGAAATTAAACCCAGCACATGTTCACCTTGAACAACCAGGACAGCACAAACAACTAATTCGCCAATTGAATCTGGCAAGTCAAGCCCAACAAACTCGAGCCCTTGAAGTGTGCTGGGTGCAGCCAGCCAAATGTGGACAAGCACATATAATGCCATGAAAATTGTTAATACTACAGTGAAATTAGCAAAGTACTGCACTGCCAGCTCCCAATCTGACTGTGGCTCCGCCTGCAATGATGCCAAAACTTGCTCCTTGCTGGAACCAAGGTCCTTTGAATCAACATGTTTAACAGTTTGAGATAACAAATTGGCATACTGATCAAAGCTATCCTTCATACCTTGCCTAGCCCCACTTTCAATCATTCCTTTCATCATGGTGCTCTGTATGAAATTCAATCGCCATGATATCACCAGACGTGAACACTGTTCTCCTGATGGCAACTCTGGTCCAGGTGTGATCACATAGAGTAATTCAGCCCTAAAGGTGTTCCCATACATAACATCTGGAGTACTGACACTGGCAAAAACAGCAAAACTCTTACCATCAGCTTTTAGATATGTTTGTTCCTCAAAGCCTTTGACAGCCTTAATTAATTTCGTGGCAGCCTTGATGTAAGTAAGTGATCTTTTCAAGCTCTCACCGTCATTCTCAAACTTCCAAGTTCCTATTTGCAGTTCTGTAGTACCCTGCATATCTGCCAATGACTTGGGGAAATTTGAATCAGGTGAAAAAAGTAGCGTGTTAAAGTCTTCTGGTGCAATGATATATAGTTGATCTATAACCACCCCTCCTGGTAAATTGCTTGGAATTTCACTGCCTTTATCTGCAGACTGCATTTTTCTTATAGTTTCTTCAAAAGTGTCATTAGAGGACTGGTCCTCAGTCTTGATCTCATCAACCTCAGCTTTAATAATTTCAGATTGGTCTAAGTCAATGCTTCTATCGAATGAACTTGAAGAAAAATCAGAGCTTTTATTAAAAATTTGAGCAAGTCGGCCAGCTAATGTTTTTTGTGGATAGGATTTCTCATCTTTGGAGGATGTGATTTCTTCTGATCTCGCTGGAGAAGATGAGCTCGAACAGCCAGAAAAAGACCTTAAAGGTGATTCACTAGTGGCATCAGCATATTTCCTTGGATGGGACAATTGGTTGTCATTGCAATTCAACTCCATTGCTGCAATCTGTAGGGGAAAGTATATACTTACAAGAAGCTCACCTGTTCAGAAAAAGAAACTGGACTTTACACTCTCATTAGCAAATTGTAAACAACTTCCATAACAACAAAGATCATGATTCATAGATGCTCGTTGACAGTGAGTGAGCACATTATTTTCTGACAGGACTCAATGCAAATGGCCATTTGAGATGTAAAACCCAAAGCTGAAAACCCCAAATTGGACATGATTCAATTTACTCACGGTTATTATTATGAAACCAATGCAGTGACTGCATCATCTATACTTAATGAATAAACAAACAAGTAATCTGAAGAGAGGGGAAACGAAAAAGTTGGACGCATTTATGCTAGAGAAGCAAGAAATATAAGACAGTTTTGCAGTATAACATACCACATTCCTTGCTCTTGGACTTCTTTTTGTGTTGCAAAGGATACCAAGCAGTGCCAAGAGATTTATTTTCCTCTTTAAGAACAAGTGAAACTGGCACTCTAAGCTGTCCCAAAAAGTCATCATTGAAGAATTTATCTTCATGCATGACAGAGATAACCATCTTCTCATTGAGGTCCTCAACCTCAAAAGTAAATTCTTCATCCCACTTGGGATTCAAGCATTTCTTGATCACCTTGGTCCTATGCTTCTTCTGCTTTCCCAACTTTAACCGCACGTACGGATCACTTAAACCATCAGCCATTGGTGCCAAATTTTTTGCCTCAATCACACGAACCACGAGCTTCATTTCTACAGAAAAGCATATAAAACCAAAAGAACCAGAATCTTGAGACAATATGAACTTTCTTATGACCCTAAATGAACAGAGCAGCGCAGAAATCTCTTCCAAGGAGGGATTACAGTGTAATAAAGAAGGAGAAGATGATTATTACACAATTAAATGGGACCAGTTAATACCAAGAATGAGCAATAGGCAGCGGAAGCCTTAAAGCCACATTGATCAACACAGCTCAAATGCAGTGATCAGAAAATTAACCGACCCAGAAATCAGACAGAAGCATACAAAAATATCGATTCTGCCAGAGAGTGCGGAAAATGCTGATTCATATTATTATAAATTCACCTGGAATGGTTGAAAATTTGAGAAAAACGCTGGAAAAAATAAATCTTTTTTGGGTCTGAGAACAAAAACTATCAACCAGAAGAAGATAGGATTCTGGGTAATTAGAGAGACATTGAACCCAGAAACCCAAAGACACAAATTGGTTGAATTTTTAGGGGTGACAAAAATAGGATTGTTAATGGAAAATTTGGAATTCCAAAATGGGAACTTGGGATGAGAGGGAGGTGTAGATTAAATTTTTGAGAAGAATTCAGACTTCATTTTCTATTTTTTTCCTCCAATTTTCCATTCTGTTCAACTGTTGGCCACCGCGCTTATGATGTTGAACCATTTTGAATGAGTAAATAGTAATCATCAATCTGCTATAGTAAAGAATCTCTTTAACTATACTACACTATATGAATGCATATTTAGAAAAGGCCAAAAAAAGAATATAAATTAATAACTCATCCAAAATCTTAGAAAGATGGTTATGAATTTGAGGTTCTTCAGTGTAAGTTTGCCACCATTTGTCAAATATGCCACCTCACCATCATGTTCAAGGGTTCCAATTTAGAGGGCACCCCACCCTTATTGATTGGGTAAAGGACCTTCTTTTAAAATGTAATAGAATATTAAGCAAAGATTAATGCCTAATGTTCTGTTTGAAAGAATTTTTAAAATCGTTTGGATTATTGTTTTCATAGCTTATTTTTAAAAACTGTTTTTAAAAATAATAATTAAAAAATAAAAAATAAAAATAATTTTTTGTATTTTAATTTATTTTTTAAAAAATATAAAAAACAACTGATAAAAAATATTTTTATCTAAATAAATTTTTATTTTTTTATTCTATAAAATTATTTTTAAAAATTATTTTTAAAAATAATAAAACAAAAATCATTCTAAATAACCTCTAATATTCTCTTGACGATTGTTTTTATTTCCTAATGAAACAAAGATTAATGTAATGTTATAACTTATAAAGAAGAAAACAGCATTAGAATAAGGCTTCCATCTAGAAACTTTAACTTGGACTTTTTGACACATTTTAAAACATGTCCTTGATTGTGACAAAATCCTTGGAAATGTAAGGTGTTTTTTTATTTCTTATTAAGGTTGTCGGGTCCTCCAAGAAACATTTGTCTTACAAATTAGTATTTTTTATAAAATTGATGAAATATGTATATGATAAATTATTAGTTTTAAAATAAGAGAGACAAGAAATATATTAGAAATTATACTATATTAAATAAATACTTTATGAGTCTTATTAGTTACTTTTTATGTAAAAATAAAAAAATTCAAAAGCAAGACATATATATTGAAATTAAGAAATTCAAAAGAAAAATCTTTGTAGCCTAACTTGATGTATAGCTATTTAAATTAGATCAGCGGTTTACATGGTTAAGATATTGGGTTAATAGTTAATAATTCAACTAGCGTGTCATTAACTAAATTAGTTAAATTGATTATTTTTGAAATAATAAAATAATTTAATACTTGATTTTTAAATATTTTTTTTATTTTTAAGTAAACTCAATACTTATTAAAAATAAATCTGTTAAAGTATTATATGTAGCTAAGTAGTGTGAAATGAAAGTTTTGGGTGTGACAAAAAATAAAAGTCTCATAGCTCTCTCTAATTGGGAATAAAGAAAAAACAAAATGTTGAGTGTGAAACAAAGATAAAGTGACTCTATAGTTTAAGTGGCATCTTTCACACTAAATGTTACAATGACAAAGTTGAGAATTCACTTCCCATTTATTTAATGAAGAAAAAAACAAAGATAAAGTGACTATGCAATTCCCCCTCAGTCCCACATAGGCACATAGGTGGAAATAAGAGAAAGGAAATATGGTTTTCAAAGATACTTTAATTATATAATTATTTTTATTATAAAAATATATATAAATATTTTTTAAAAGTTAAAAAAATATTTTAATTTAATTTAATTTTAATTTAATTAATTTATATGTCTAAAATATCTATTAAGAATTTTTAAATTTACTTATTATTAACTATAACAAGTTTTTAAAAATTATTTAATATATTTGAATCTTTAAATTTATTTATTATTGATTATAAAAAAAATTTAAAATTTTAAAATTATTTAATGTATTTTTATTTTTTTACATCAATATTACAAGAAAAATAAATAAATAAATAATTTAAGTTTCATTAATTTTTTTTATAAATAATATTTTAGACATATAAATAATTTAAGTAAAGTTAAATTTAAAATTGAGTTAAATTATAATTCTTTTAACTATAAAAAAGATTAATATATCGTATAATTAAAACAAATTTTATAAAAAAAAATAATTTACTCTTTTTCATAGTTCATTTTGCTTCAAAATTCTCAACTTTTGGAGACATCAATTTCAAAACATTGATAAGTTGTATATCATCTAAATTTATGAGGTATTATTTATCTAGTTTTAATGGGTAAATTATTTTTTGAAATTTTATTTTTTAATGGCACCATTCTTTAGTGTTATTTTAGGCACGGTTCTAAGTACCCAAAAAAAATAAATCTTTTATGAAATATTATTATGTTTTTAAAAATATTTAAAAAGAATTATCTTATTTTTAAGTATCCGACTTTACAATTTTGGAATAATTTGATTAATGATTTTCATAAATACAGTATTCTGTTGTCTTATTCCTGAAGTTATTCAAAACAATATGATACTTCCGATAGTATCAAATAATATTTAATAATATATTAATATATATATATAATTAAATATATAAGTCTATTAGAGTTTATTAAAATAAAATTCTAAAATTATATATTAAAATTTGAGAATATATAAGTGGAAAATATGATACTTCCGAATTCCAACAGGAATAAATTCTGATTGATCGAACCGGCTGTCGCGCAATGTAGGTGTGTGGGGCTGTAGCCTTTGCAAAAAATTTTAGAAATTATATATATAATGAATATTTTAAATATGAAAATATGAGTTGTAATTCTTTTAAAATTATAAAAAAATGTAAATCTTTTAAAAAATTTTAAAAATTATATATATATATATATATATAATATAATATTTTTAATATAAAAATATTATAATTTAACCTTTTTTTTTTATAATTTTTTCTTTAGCCTCTCTACTTGGACCAAACCATGTTTGAGTGAAGAAATCATCATCCTTGGTCAGCCTAGACGATTGACCTATCAAAACAAAACAGTAATTGGGTCCTCAAAGGCAAAATAAAAAATACGTTTAATTTAATGACATATGGTCTCAATTTATCCTATTTCATCCTATTAATCACTCATTCTTAAAATTAGCATTCATGAGACCAAAGAGTCGGATGGAAAGGAAGGCAAAGCTCTTCAATCCCAATTCTTCAAAATCACAAGAATCCTTAGTTAGAATGATTCTAACTCAATACCTTCTGAGATTTTAAAAAGAGTTATTCTTTGGAGAACATAGTCCGATGCTCGAGCACTGCTTCCTAAGAGCAGCGTGTCTACTGATTTCATCTTAGTGACTTGCTTGAAATCCTAATAACCGATATAGCAGACAGTTTCAATAAGACTTTATTCTTGAACAAAAATTTATTTTTTGATTTATTTCTTTTATTCCATTATTAGAACAGGGAATACACATTATTCTACGATTTTGAATTAGAAAAGAGATTTTAAGAAATGACATATCTATTCACTCTATCAATAATTGAGTCGGATATGATCTATCATAAGAAATTTGCCTTTTCTATTGAATTCCTCAGGATAAAAAACAATTAGGTATTTCTTAAATATTAAAAAGTTGACACTATTTTTTATTCTCTAACTTTCTAATGCATTGTACTTTTAGAATAAAACAAACAAAAATCATTCCAAATAAAGATCAAACAAAAACTCATAAAAAATCACTAAATTACCTTTTTAATATTTTCAAAAACATTATAATTTTAAAATAGTATCTCATGAGATTTTATTTTATTTTTCTTCAATGTTACTTTCAAGCATTGTTTTAAAATTATTTATAACAATCAGAAAAAAAAAAATCTTACAAGATACTGTTAAAAAATACAATATCTTTAGAAGTATCTGAATAAAATTGTCTCATCAAAATACAAAAGATTTAATCATAAATAAATTGTTTATATGATATTTGATACAAAATTGACAAATATCTAATATCTCATGAGATACAAAAGTATTACACATCCTCATTGTTTATATGATATTTGATAATTGGTTCGATGGGTCAACTACTTAGTATATAATCTACCCAAATGAGAGAAGAATAAGAAGAGGATGACTTAGAAGCATTCATGGTGGTGTGATGGTTTGGAAGTCTTACCAACGACGGACATTTTAATCCATAATTCATTATTCATCCAAAAACTTTATCTAACTTAATTTAATCCACTAAGAACATGATTTTTTAACCAAAAACGATAGTCTCCAATTGATAAAGAGATTCCAGACATTGAAAGATAACTGAAGTTCTCAGCAACAAAGAGATTTAAAAGAAAAAAGAAGACAAAGCATAAGAGATACCAGAATTTACCTTTTTCAGGCACGATTCTAAAATTATATATTATTTTATTAATAATTAAACTGTTCATAACAAATGGAGTATTCAATTTTCAAAATTTAATTAAATGAATTTAATATGCTACGTAAGTTCATTTATTTAATAAATGAACCTAGCTAGTCAAATTTAAACTTTAAAAAAAAAATCTAAATAAAATAGGTCATATTTACATGCTTAGAGCCCATATGTCATTTATCATATATCAATTTTTTTTTGTTGGTCGAGGATCATGTATCAATTTTGAGTTGTTACATTTTGAGTTTTGTCACAATTATATAAACAGTAATTCATAAAACTCACAGAGGGTACTTAAAGGAGGCCGTCTCCCCTAATTAGTTTTTCTTTTCATCTTTTCTTTTTCTTTTTCTTTTTTGTTTATAATATTTATTTGTTTTTTATTTAGAGTATTTTTTAAAAAATTTTAAGATGTTTTTATATTTTTTTTGAAATTTTTTTTCTTTTTCTAAATGTATGATTCTTTTTGAATTTTTTTGAATCTTTTTTGATTGTTTTTAAATTTATAATTAGTTTCTCATTATTAAAAAATTAAAATAAATAAAAACCTTTTTTTAAAAAAAAATTTCTAAGTTCTTCTACCGGGAGTATGATCCTTACTTAAATAAAGCATCATTCCTTATGCATCGTCTTTTTTTTTTATTATTATTATTATAAAACTAATAATTTATCAAATACATATTTTATGAATTTGATGAGAAAACTAGTTTATGAAACCAATATTCCTCGTAGATTTTGGAGTTTGGAAGCTTGGCCTCTTTCTTAGGCACTATTCCCAAATGGAGACTGCATATCAAGTGGAGCCCTAGCCCAAATAGGAAAACCCTAGTCAAACAATTGTCAATCTTTATAGTTTCTAGCATGAGAAATAATGTTTTCACGAACTCCAAAATTACACCATCAAAAATATTATTTGTATATTATTTTTTTATATTATATTTATTTTTTATTTTATATATATTATTTTATTATTATCTACCATCTATCATTGTTATTTTTTTATATTAAATTAATGGTTAAAAATAGAAGTATAGAAGAGATGGGATATTATAATGTCCAAATAAATAACATTTCTATCTCCCAATCCCAAAAGAACTTCACCAAAAATCTAAAAACACAACAGAACATTACCAGAAAAGGTACAAACCACCCAAAAAATGAAAAAGGAAATTTTATTAATAGCCAAACTGGAACCACCGCAAAGTCTACAAGATAAATTACAACAAGATTGATTTTACTCAATTAGAAGAATTCCTGGTCATGAATGATGATACAGCTCTATAACCTATTCCACCATGGACTTTTTTTAGACCTTGTTTTGCAGTTTTGACTCTATTTCTGCCTCTTGTATATTTTAGCCAAGAAGGACTTCAACACCGCTTGAACTGCTTTAATAGGATGAGCTTCAATGGCGGTTATAAGCTTCTCATAGCTCTTGCTCTCATACTCCGCAAAAACCCCCTATTGATTTAGATATTCAGTAAATCATCCAAAGTAGATCAATAATTTAGAGAAATTATTTACTGATGGTACATGAGACATTGTATTCCACAATGGCACCCAAACTTCTTTCCCAGCAAATACCATAATTGCTTCTTCTTTTTTCCCCTTCCAAGACTAACATTTTAATAACCATATTTTAAAACAGAAAAATCATAACTAAAAATATAGTCAATGCATTACGAAGAGTAATTATTTAATTAAAAATTTTTGTACAAAATAACCCACTTTTAAAGCTAATATTTCAATAGAGTAACTACTTTGATGTCTACATATTGTATTAATGCTTGTTTTGTAATAAAATAACCACTCTTCATAACATAATAACATAATGACCATGTATTTAATTGTGGTTATTCAAAGGATAATTTTGGCAAAGAAAAAAAGAAAATTTAAAGGGGACAAAAGCACAATATGTGCTAGAAACACTTGCTGGGAATATAATGCCCCAATGGGCACTTAAAAATAATTATCTCATAAATTTAGGATTTAAATTGTGTGTGCATATGTATGTATGTATATATATATTAATTTTTTTCATCATAGCATGTTTCTTTTCCTTTTTGGCTGGGTAGTAGTTCATCTCACCTTAGTATAGCAAATACATATGTTAAGGGTGGCTTTTACGACTTAGAGAATAATCAGTGCAAGCTATACATAAAGCTCAAACCTGAAGATTAAGCTCTTCATACAGGGCCTTCACTTTAGCAACATTTGCAGGATCCGGCTTCCCATAGTTCTCCTGCAAATTACAAAAACAGAGAAGGTTTGTCTCAGTTTAAAATGAGCAAGAAAAAGGGGAAAGAAATAACAGGTAACAATAAAATGCTATCTTACATATAACACTTTCTTTTGTTTTTCGTTGCTAAGTTCCAACGCCTTCACAACCAACCAAGAGCACTTAAAATCTTCAATATCTGTACCTATCTGTTTCATTGATGACTCAAATGAGGACTCCAATTTAAAAAAGAAAAAAAACTGATCATTTCTGGTATCCATGATGCCCACCTTTCCAATTGTTTGAGGATCACCAAAGCAATCCAAATAATCATCCTATAATGAAAAAAGAGAAAAAAGGTAGGTTAGAGTTTTTGACATAGACAATAAGCTAATATCGAAATAAAGTACATCTAGCATTCTGGAATCTATAGAGTCTACAGAGAGAAAGAAGGTACACATATACTAACAAAAAAATTACCTGCACTTGAAAGTAGGTTCCCATCTCAACAAGTATGTTCTTTACATCAATATGGTTATTGAGATTCTCACCGGCCATGAGCAATGCACATCCAACCTGAGGAGATGTATAAATATTAAATAACAGATAATATTCCAGAGTCAATGATGAGACAACATTATCGGATAAAGGTATCACATAAAAGAAAAAGTAAAGTTGCTTTCCAGTGAAGAATCAGATACAGAAATAATGTCATACATGCCATGAAAGTAAGGAAAAAAATAGAAGGGAAAGATAAATGACTTCAAACTCAACCTGATAAATGTTATGTTTCCTCGTTGGATCACAAAATATGCAATTCTAGCACAGTACAAATGCAGAGTGACTGGAGCACCAGTTGTCATTAGCATCTCATAGGAAAATGCAGCAAGGAAGAAACCTAGATCAGGGATGCAGAATATTACTGTAAGAAGAATTTTTACTTACTGGAAGGTAAAATGAGTAATAGGCGGTCTTGTACTGAACAATACGGCGATGTCTGCACAAAATGCCCAACTTCTAGTTATTCATTTTGAAGACTAGAAAAAGACAACAGAAAAGAAATTGAAGCAGAATATATGAAATTGCTTCAAGAGTTAGCACTGTGCCAGGGGAGAAGGGACTGATAACATGCAAATTTCTTATCAGATTCTTCAGAAAGCTCAGCTAAAACAAAGTTTGCTTCAGTCTGTTGATATATCAACCAGCACCAATGCAACTTTGCTCTATGATGGCAGAATCAGAAAGCATATATTATTTCATGCCATAAACTGCCAATGTCTTCATTAATTAACGTAAACATAAAATGAGAAAGCAGCTATCTATCTTGTGATGTTAGCTTCCATCATTTTGGGAAAACACTGTTGATTCGAAGCTAGAAAGGAATTGATATTGTTATCCTATGAAACCAGAAATTTCTTTCTGGATAGTTGCTGCAGTGGGATAGCCACATATGACCCAGCATTTCGTATTTGTCACAAATGAGGTTCAACAATATTATTTCCTTCCAGCTGCTAGGGTCTTTTCATATTTTTTATTTTCTTTTGGTACTCACAGTGACGATGTGTATTTGGACAGGTCTTTTTCTCCTTCAAGTGTAGTGATCAGATCTATCATCTGTCCTGAAGCAGTCTGAAATTCAACCTATAGAAAGATGACATATTCATGTTTTAGCAAATTAAAAAGATGTAATCCATGTATAACTCGTGCTTTAGAATATCGTAAACATGAAACCCATGTAAATTAAGCTTAGAAATTGTACAACCTCATTAAACAAATCAAGAAGATCAACATAATATGGCTTTTCCCTGAAGTGTTTCTTAAGGATCCTAGGGATATGATTTCGTAGTAAAACCCCATCATTTGCTGCAATCATGCCAACCTGTTACACAGAAAGCAAAGGTGAATCGTTTTATGTGCTATGGCAGTCAAAAAACATAATATGATGGAGTATGTTTACTTTTGCTTCAAACCTTGGGTAGTCTAAACCAGCATGGCTGACCACGCCGTGTGTGAGAGTTATCCATAATGTCATCAAGAACAAGAAAATATGCCTGAAGCTGCAAAAGCCACCAACGGAAGTTTGTGAAATTCCTCCATGACATCACAATAAACTTCAGCAGTCATTAGAATGAGTATTATCAACATAAAAGAACTTTCAGACTCAAACAAGAAAAAAAATGTTTTCGATTGCCATACCCATTCAATACACCAGCCAAGAGCACTAGCAAGGAAAATTTCATTTTCATTTAATTCTTGTCCTTCTTTCAACAACCTATAGCTGTCAATAACTGATAGTCCACGGTTCAACTTCCCTGCAACATCAGTTACAATCCAATTTATGTTAATAAGAGTATCTCCTTTCAAAATGCTTACTTCTTGACTACACCCTCCTTCCTCATGTGTTTAAGAACAGTTAGAATAAATTGACAAGTTACTCAGCAGTCAGCACAAAATAAAAGAAATGCTCAAGTCCCACCTCCAGGAACATTGTAGTTCAGCATCTGTAATAAATTAGAGTACATAACACAGTTAGGGTAAGAACAAAATAAATCTGCATATTTCAATAAAATGGCACTAGAGTTGCATGAGTTCATATGTGCAGAAATTTGCATCTGTTTCACATACACAGATAGGAGAGTGGGAAAACTATGAGTCGTAACTGATGAAGAATACAAAAGAGAATCAAAATACAGAACCCCAAGGAAGTTTCTGCAAGAAACAATACTAATGTTTTAAGCCCTTTGCAAGTAATAGGGGAATGCATATATTAAGCAAAGGTAAAAGCTGTCACTGGAGTACTCAACTATTGGAATAGCTTTTAAATTACTGTGATAATTCATATTAAGTAATAACTGAATACATATAGTCCATAATATCTCCAGTATATTTGCCCCCTGAACCCCAAGTAAATATGATGCTTAAGTGCTGAACAAATGCTAGATGAAATCCAGAAAAATAACAATAAAAAAATACCATACAAATGTTAACTTGAAAGTGAACTAGCTATTGAATTTCCAAATTTAGGTAGCACATATGCCCATGGAGACAAGTTAATCCACTTTCATAAAAGGATATATGGCCCTACTAGCACAGGTTATCATATGTTACTTTGATTATTGTTTCAAGTTTTAACGTCCTTAAAATAGTGAAGATAGAATTTCATGCAAACAAGATCCTTGAAGGAAACTTATCCTCTCCTTTTGATATGACAATCTCACTGTTTTTATCTAGTTTGCTATTGCAGCTATATAACATATCTATCCATGTAAGGCAATTTTACCCCTTTGCTGTGCAGGTGCTATTAGAATAACAATTGCAATAATTAAGTTCTATGTAGTCTCTTTCACTAAACTAAACATAATTTGCAGTATCACGTTAACATTCAACCAAACCAATGTCCCTCATTCTAATACCATTAAAACATGCCTTTTCTTCAGCCCTTCCCCTGTTTGGTCAGTGCAACAGCATTTGCAAGCTTAACAAATTTAAACATACCCATAACAGAAACTCTACAAAATCATTATAATTTTTTTAAAAAAAATTTTAATCAAACGACAATATCCCAGAACGAACCGCGTATGATTAAATCAAGCAAAGCATTTGTGTCCTCGGGGACAGAGTCACAGAGATCACAGGATTGAAGCGCCAAACAGAGAGAAAGGAAGAAAGGAAGAAAGAAGATGACAAAGACATGAAAAATGAAACAATTTGAATGATTGGCTGTTTATAATTGGAAGAAAGTGACGTACATGATCGACCCATTTACGAGAATCATCGGAGAACTCGAAAGCAGGGTCGTGGAGGAGTTCCGATTTCAGAACAGAGTATACATTCAAGAATGTCGACTTCAGATCTGCCATTAACGGATCTCCGAGGAAGATAAACAGAGAGGGAGAAAGGAGAGTGAGGGATTCCCGTTAAAATGGGCTTTATATAGAGAGAGATGAGGAGCTGGGGTGACGACGAATGGCCTTTGCCTGCTTCCACCACCGAGTTCGTATGACTCGGTGAGTGAGAAACTCAAACTTGTTGCAGATACAATAAAGGACGACAATTGTGAGAAATTACGGTCATTGCCATTGTCTTATTGGGAATCTTGCGGGGCCCATTTGGTTCATTGTCAAGTTGTGACAGCCTGAGCAAATCATCGTGCTTCATGCAAAGCAAGATCCTCTTGCAAAACTCATCTCACCTGACCCACATTCATGGAGTATATTAATAATATATTATATAAAGGCAGTTCCATTTAAATACATAAAGTTTTATTACTCTTATAATTATAATAACTAAAAATTTAAAAAAATTATTTATTTATTACCATTCATATCACTTTGCTTTTGTTGTCCTACTACAATTGTACTTGATGGGTGATGGAAAAGAATTTAGAGAGATTTTGTGAAAAAAAAAAATCATCGTAAGAATATATTAACTCAAGATAAAAATCTTATTTTTGTTTTTTTAAATATAAGTAATATTAATTTTTAAATATTTTTTTGATTAATTTAGTTTTAATTGAGATTGAACTGGCAACTTTAGACTTTGAAACGACTCCATTATTATTGAACTACTAGCTAGTTCATTTATTTTAAAGACATTTTTTTGTATCAATTAGCAATCTTGAAAATTAATTTTTGTGTCAGTTATATCATCAAATTAAAATAAGCATAATACAAAATTAATCTTTAAGAAGCCAAGTGATATAAAATATCTTTAAAGTTATTAATTTATATTGAGCTATTTTTGGAGGAATAAAATAAGATTTTCTCCCCCATCTGAAAATAATGTATTTTAAAATAATTTTCTTTATACGTATAAGATATTAGTATTCTATTTATGTAGAGTTACTGATCATGAATTTGTCAATGATAAATTATATTATCACATAGCTAGGATATAGGTACTTGAAAAAATGCCAACTTTAAAATAGTATTTAATAAATTTTATTTTTTTCGCCTTAAATAATTTTAAACATATAATGAAAATAATGATAAAAAAATTTTTTTGGTACACAGTTTTTAGAAGCACTAAACAATATTTTTTTGAACGTTATAATTAAATTTTTATATTTAGTATATAATTAAAAAATAACTATATTATAAAATTTGACAAAATTTAAAATTTAATAATATGAGATATTAATAAAATAAAAGCATCCAAGAAATTTATAATATTAATTTATAAAAAATAGAAGTATATGATTCAATGATCAATAATAAAATATATATTTTTTATAGTTTACATGTAATAAACAATTTAAGTTTAGGACAATACTATACTACGTACAATTTTGAAGTGATAGTTTAATATTTAATATTAATATATCTTATTTTTTTTACTTTTTATCTTTATTTTTTTATTTTTTTATTATTAATTATTTATTTTTTATGTCATATATTTTTTAAAATTTTTTATATTATTTATTTATAATTTTTCTTATTCTATTTATTTATAAGTAAAAAATTTTAAAAATTATTTTTAAAAATTTCTTAAAAAATATATGACATAAAAAATAATTAATTAATTTAAAAAAATAAAAAAAATAAAAAACCAGAAACTAAGTTATCACCTAAAAAATGAGATTATATCTTATACTTCTCCTTCAATATAAGCCTTACATGTAATAAATGGTTAAATTTGAGCATCGCATATTTGATGCATAAGCTTCATATTTACAATTCAAATCTAAATCTTCTTTTACGTGTCAGTTGTCAGAAAGTGTGCTCCCGTCTTAACTTAGGTTCAAAAGTTTTAAGATTAATAGTTAAGAATTCTTTTTTAAATGTACTAAATTAAGTTAGTGGTGTGTTTTTAAAATAGCCTAAAAAGAAATTAGTTCAATTGATATGTAAATTGACTACTTTTATTTTCCTTAAAAGTTTGTTAATATAACATTATTTATCTTTTTTATTGCTAAAATAACAATTTATTCTATTATAAAGATGTTAATATATATTTATTTTTAGTACCAATTAGATAAGTAACTGAGAAATAATATTAAATGATGTACTTATATCTTTAAAAGGATATGAGAAATAATATTAAATTGATGTACTTACATATTTAAAAAGAACTCAAATAATGTTTTAAAAATAATAAAGATGCTAGTTATTATATTATTAAACCTCAAATTAGGAAATAAGGTAATTTACCTATAATAAGATAAATTAACCATTAGTTTTAAGATTAAAGTGAGCTTCATGTCATAGATTTAACTAATTGAATTTAAATATAATTATCTCAATAATTTAATAATTTATGTATAATTTATAAATAAAGTTTGGATGAGTAGGTCTTTACTTTTCCTCCACATTAACTAAGCTCAATGTTCTTTATGAAAACAAAAATAACTTCAATGTTAAGCATATTCTATATCTTTTTTTAAGAGTGAACTTAGGATTCCAACCATTTTATGGTCATTTGTTTTAAAATATATGTATATGATCTTTTTGGATTCTAGGTATATCATGACTATCTATTTTTCGTCAAACAATCAAAATTTAAATTAATCTTATTCAAAATTTCCCATGTTCTACAAGAAAGTCTCATAAAATTGAGTATTTCTTTCTAATATCATTTTTGAAATACTATATAATAATATGAGACACAAAAAAGGTGAATTTTATAGGACAATTTTAAAATTTATTATAAAAACATAAAAAATGAGAAAATTATTTTGCGGTGCTTTTGTGGCACTTTATTCTTATACAGTATATAATGCCACTAATATTATTCCTCATAGGTGCCTCTTTTACTATAAAATAAACGAGACATTAATAAAAAATATAAATATAATTAAAAATTATATGAAAATAACACTCCAAATTAATTTTTTTTAAAGAAAGCACGAATGTATTTATCAGACATAAGATGAGGTCATAAGTGGAAAAAATCAGAGGGAAATGATTGCCTCTTGAAAGATAAAACCTAAAAACTTGGAGCGAAAATTCTTGTTTTTTAGTATTTTTTTTTTATTAATTTGAGTTTGACATCACGTCTTTTAAGTGTAGTTTGATGTGATATATAAAATAAAATATGATAATATAAATATTTATACAATATAATATTTAGTTTCATATTATATAATAAATTAGACTGATTAAAAATTATTTTAGATAAAAGTATATTTTAAAATTAAAATATTATATTAAACTTCACATATTTTTATTTAAATTAAAAAACATTATTTAATATATTTTAAAATAATGATTATTTTAAAAAGTTTAGCTTATTTTAAATTATATATTATTTTATATTAATTATTATTATTATTTTATTTTTATTTATTGTTATTTTTAATATATTAATTAACTTTATTTTTAAAAATCTCTCAATTAATTAATTAATTTATGCAATTTTTTTTATTACTTATCTTAACCTATTAAATTTGTTTTTTAAATTAATTTTAATAAAAATAATTTAATTTAATATAACTATTTTTTATTATAATTAAAATTATTTAATAATTATATTATTATCTTAAATCTCAAATAACGAAAAAGAATATTTTTTGTCGAGATTTGAGACAAGCACTGAAAAATAAAAGAATTTCTCCCCAACCCACCCACGATCTCCTCGTTGTCCACACTACGAAGTACTAACCCACCGCCTAGGAATTCAATACCCTATAGCAATGGGTAAGAAGGTGATTTGAATAAGATGCTTCGCGGATCCCTAACTTTAAAGGAAAACCAAGCATTGTGATTGAACCAAGTCACTGACTTTGACCAAATTTTCAAGTCAAATTTCATCAGACGGTTATGGTCTATTGACCACAGAAGAAAGAGAGAGCGTGTGTTCCAGAATGAATGGCTAAGCTAGTCAGTCGGCCTTTATAGTCTATAGACCATCTTTTAATTTAAGGTCCGTGAGGTCCAAGTGGTATTTTTTTATTCGAAAGAGAGTATTATTATAAGCGATTTTGTACGGCTTATCATTACATCTAATTTATAAGGTTACAAGAGGTTGGAGTATTAATTTAAATGGCATAATTTTGAATGTTTGGTATTAATTGGATTATTATTTGAGAGTTTAAATTTTACCCTTTTTTTAAGGTTTGAAATATTAGTTATTGAAAAAAAATTATCAAGATCTTGCAATTGTCGAGAGAGATTAGGAAAGAACATTGAACAAATATTTTTTTATACTTAAGTTTATTTATTTATTTAAATTTACTTACATAAAAATCAAATAACAAATAAATTTTCAAATAACTATTAATATAGTTCAAATAACCAGAAGAAGAAATTTTAAATAATCACTAATATCATTCTATTATCACTTATTTCAAATTGGAATGAAGAAAAAATTAAATAATATATTTTGGCATTATGTACAATATTTAAAAAATAAAGTTTTGAGAATTCAATTCACTTATTATTGGATGTTAATTAATATTATTAGTATTTTTATCTATTGTAAACTGTCAAATTATAAATCATATTTTAGCATCAAATTAGTATAAAAATAAAAATATATATATTTAAAGGAATAATATAAATATTTTATAATTTCTAAATATATAAAATATAAATTTAATGTATATACTATGGTCTGGGCAGGGTGGGTACCGTGCTACCTAGACCTAGACCTAGACCTAGACCTA
>JASKGM010000005.1:4673387-4685014 GCA_034509205.1 Ceratonia siliqua | reverse complement strand
ACCTAGACCTAGACCTAGACCTAGACCTAAACCCACACACCTGCATTTGGATCCATTTTTTATAATAAAACTTAGATCAAACATAAATCTTATAAATACCCATTAAATTTGAGTAAGATGATCGGACTAAGTATGAGTCTATCTTACCTACTTAGAAAATAAATGAGGGAAGACAAAAGCCTTTTATTTTGTGACAGTTCAGTATTAATTAATTTTTAATTTTTTATTAATTATTTTGTAATGTTAGAGAAGCATTCATCATTTGACCAAATATTTTGACAAGTGCTTCAGAATATTATTAATGTTTGAGATATTTTTTTGTAATTTTTATTTAAATGAAGGTATTTTTGTCTAAAAATCATTAGTTTTACTTTACATGAGTAGTGTTATTCCTAAGCCTACAAAAATACAAAGTAGGATACAAATAATAATAGTATGTTAGAGAAAAATATAGATGTAGTACTAAAATAAGACATGGGTATCTCATTTTCTTTAAGACAATTCACATTTCTTACATGTGATTTTAGCATCTTAACTAGATGCAATAAGTTCTAGACGCATTATCTCTAGAATACAACAGACGAGTGACCACATTGTTTATTCCTCAATATTTTACACAAAAAGGGGAAAGGGCTCTCTCCAACGGCTGGGGAGGGAGCCCCACACCCTACAGTGAGAGGGGGCGCACTCAGTAAGTGCACTATAAATGTGCGCTCCTCTCCAACACCCTTATCTACCCAAGTATCCACTCACAAACTATGAAAGCACTTAAGCATTGATACACGTACAAGATAATCAAAATGTCTTTCTCTCTCATTTTTGTCTAAATGCACAAACATATATAAAAAGTAAAGACCTATTAGCTTCCAAAAACGTTGGGCACAAATTAAGAAATAATTTAAAAGCAGTAAAAAAACAAATAAAACAACATTAAGACACAATACAAATTGGCATAAACATTAGGCACAAAATAAGGAATAATTTAACAACATTAAGACACAATAAAGATAGCCATAAAAGAGTTTCAAACTTCAACCAAATAAAAAGAAATAATTAGTCATAAAAGAAATTCAATTTTTAGCCAAATAAAAAGAAATAATCATCCATAAATGAGTTTCAATATCTAGTCAAATAAAAGGAAATAATAAGTCATAAATGAGTTTCAAACTCCAACCAAATAAAAGGAAATAATCAGTTATCAATCACTAATCAAAGCCATTTAAAACTTAAATAAACATATTTTTGTTTTATAAAAATACCAACAAGGAGTTTTAACTCCTTGTTTCTCTTTCATTGTAAAAAATATATATTCATTTTTTATTGGCCAAACATAAATAATTTTTTTTTTATATTATGTTATGAAAATTTCATATTAGATTTATGAAGTTGTTAGCAATTCTATGTGAGCTTCACAAGTTATTAACGTTAAAATATATATGTGTATGATAAGCAATTACAAGAGCGATTTTATATAGATTTGTTAAATATTGAATGATAGCATTAGTAATAATTCATTAGTTATATAAATTAATTATAACCTTACCATTTTTCATTGGTTGATTATGTTATAATTCTGAAAGAAAGGGAGAAAGAAAGAGATGGAGCACTAAGTGAAACTGATAGTGTTGTAACCTTGAATTATGTATTAGTTGTTGAGATACATTTATAGTGCAAAGACTAATGCTTAGAGATTAAACTAATCTAATAAAAGCAACTACTCTTAACTAACAAATGACAGCTCAGACTTAGCTACAACAGAATGATCATGGGCACGTGACTTCAATGGACTTAATTCATCTAACAATCCCCTGTGTAATCGACTTGACTTGATTCATCTAATATTCCCCTTTGGACTTAGAGTTGAAAAGTCTTCTACACTGAGTTTGTTTCTAAAGATCGAACTCAAACTTGCCACTTGAGATAACCTTGGTCAAACCATCAATTACTTAATCTTGTGAGGGAATGTGTGAAACTGAAATTTTCTTCTGTAATACCCTCTCTCTAACAAAGAATATGTCAAGCTCCATGTGCTTTATTTTCAAGTGAAGGATTGGATCGACAGACAACATAATTGTACTTAAATTATCACAATACACTACTGGAACTGAGCTTTGCACTTCGCCTAGCTCACTTAGAAGGGACTGGACCCAGTTGATATCTGTAACTACATTTGCTAAGCTTCTAAACTCTACTTCATTACTGGATCTTGAGATAGTATTTTGTTTCTTTGAAGACCAGGAAACCAAGTTGCATCCAAAATAAACACAATTCCCATAAACTAATCTTCTGTCAACTAGGTTTGTAGCCTAATTTGCATCACAGTAAGTAACAAGGGCTGGGGATGATGCTTTCTTGAGATAAAGTCCATGATTCACAGTACTAGCCAAGTATCTAAGTATTCTCTTAACTATCTTCCAGTGAGAAACTAGTGGAGCATGCATGAATTGACAAACCTTATTCATTGCATATGAAAGTTTTGGCCTGGTCACAGTTGCATATTGAAGAGCCCCAATAAAATACTTTATTCCCGACTATCATCTACTTAGCTATGCAGTTTCCAAAAGAATATCCTACAAACTGCTACTACGACTAGTGAAAAGCAATGGACAGATTCATACTAGTTTTGTGCTTTCGTGAAATTGAAGATCCCCGATCATATTTAAAAGCCCAAAGGAGCATGCAAATATGAAGAAAAGATCCAAGAGTAATGGTCATCTTCGAGTGTATATATAGAACAGGCATACAAGAGCTTAGCAAAGATGATTATTTATTGGAGAAAAATACTAAAAGTCTACTGAGCATACTCAGTTGAAATAGTTACTCTTTTGAGCCTTACCTTGTTGTTTATCCTAAATGAGTGATTGAGCTTATTTGTATTATTTCTTAAATCCAAGTTTGGGTTTACTAGGTTTCCTATAATCAAAATCTAGTGGGAAATGTTTATTAGGTGAGCTCACAAAATCTAGTGGTGTAAGGTTAGCTAGGTGAGCCCGTAAAATCTAGTGCTTAAGAGGTTACGTTGGTAAATGTTGTAAAAAGTTTCAAGCTTGAGCCTATACTTGTGATTTTCCTCATAGTGAATTTCCTTACTATGTGCTTGGGGAGTGGATGTAGGATATAATATTTTACTTGGTCTGAACCATTATATATCTAGGTGTAAACATTTGATTTTGTTCAGGTAATTTTTAATATATTTGAAAAAAATAAAAATACAAAAAAATAAGAAAATACAAAAAATAAAAATAAAAAGACAAAAATGAAATAAAAAAGAAGAATATGCAAAATGAAAAAAGAGGTAAGAGAAAAAGAAATGTGAAAAAAAACAAAAAGTATAAAAGTATAAAATAAAATAAAATAAAAATATTTTGTGGGTCAACTTTATTTTCCTCTCCACTCAACCCTCTATTTCTCACGCTCATTTCCTCTCTTTCTCTCAATCTCACCCACTCTCATATATCTTTTTCATTTTCTTTCCACATGTCCCATTTGTTTTTTTTTTCTCTCCAATATCACCCTCTCTCACTTTTCCCCATTTCACACCCATGCCTTCACACACTCTCTGACTTTTCACATGATTCCCTTAAAGGCTCCCTCCTCCTACTCGCATTTGAATTTCCTGACCATAAGTAACAATCCATCAGCATTTTTCATGCTGCACACATCTCCTTCACGCCAACTCTTCCTTCACGCCATTGACTCATTCTCTTTTTATTTGAGTGCAATTTCGGGTGGAAAAAAGGAGGAGGCTTCTTGAAGTTTTAGTGAGAGGAAAAAAAGATAAGAAGGGCAGAGTTCTAGGAAGGTATTATGTTGCTATTTCTGTAAATGTATGTTTCTGTTTATGTAAAACATGTTAATGTTTCTGTTTCTTTGTGGCTGTTTTTATAAAATATGTTGTTGTTTAAGTTTCTTTGTTGTTGTTTTTGTTTCTTTGTTGCTAGTTCTATAAAATATACTGCTGTTTTTGTATCTATTTTGCAGTTTCTGTCAAATATGTTGTTGTTTCTTTTTAAATTCAAGGCTGTTTTTGTGATGTCGTCTCTGAAAAATAAAAATGAGATTATGTCGTTTTGTGGCCATTATTTGATCCTATTGCTTGAAAAAGAAAAAATACATTGTTATTATGTTTTGTGGCTAAAAAAAAATATGATGGTGTTTCTAAATTTTTGGATCATGTTCTTGGTCAGTTTGAAACATTGAATACCTCAAGCTCAAGTTCCATTCTTGAACTTCCCCTTTGAAATAACATTTCCTGTGTCTGTTCATTCATAAGTTGTTTGGCTTGATTTCTATTTCTATGGTATTGGGATTCTTCTTTTTATATTATTTTATGTTGGGTTGTTTGAATTCATTTTATAGTATTTTGTTTTATTGTATCTTCTCCCCTTTTCCTCTTTGTAAGGCTTAAGCCATTTCTTTTCATGATTTCATTTACTTCATTTTTTCTTTTGTTGATGTTCATTTATTTAGCAAGCTTGATGGTTGTTTTATGCATCTTTAAGATTCCAACTAATAAATTGGAAGGTGTGCAATGCACCTTAATTCCCATTTGAGAAAATAAATTAGGGTTCCAAGGCCCAATCAAATTGTTTGTTCAAAGGAGTTCCAAAAGGTCCACTTTTATCAATAAGATTCCAAAAGGCCAATGATTTCACTCAAAAAGGGTTTCAAGGGCCAACTAAGTATTTTCAAGTGGGTTTCAAAAAGCCCAATATTCTTTAGGTCACTTTTCAAAAATTTCATTTCAACCCCAATAGTTTGTGGTAATTTCACTTTTGCCCCCAATATTTTTAAAAATATCATTTTGGCCCCTAATGCTTTCAAAAATTTTGTTTTAGCCCCAAACATTTTAGAAAATTTTTTGTCCCAAAACTTCTAAAAATTAGATTTTGACCCAGAATAATAAGTTTTACTTCTTCAAACATTATGTGGAGAATTATTCTCCTATTTTGTTGAGCTTTATGTGAAAATTCATTTTTTCATATTGTCTCATTTCCTTTAAACATTATGTGGAGAATTGTTCTCCTATTGTGTTGGGATGTATGTGAAAATTCATTTTCCCATATTGTCTCACTTCTTCATAAAACATTATGTGGGGAATTATTCTCCCATTTTGTCAAGCTTTCTGTAAAAGTTAATTTTTTCACATTGTCTTAATTCATCATAAGATTTTGTGTGAATATTTATTCTCTCACATTATCTAAAATTAGTTGTTGTCATAAGGAAGAAATCCTATATTATTTCTAAGCAGATTCTCATCAAAATAAAATATGAATTACGTTGATCTTGATCCCTTTCGGGGTACTAGGTACTTACAAGTAAGACATGTCTGGTTCTCTTCCACTTTATCCAAAATATTTTCGCCTTAGAGATGAACTCCCTAGTCAAATCTAAATACTGACATCATAGGAAATGGATTACATATCTTCTCAAGGCACAGTGTCATTAAAACAAATCTCAAACTATGTGGACCTTAATCCTCATGGGATATGTAGGCACTTATACAATAAGACAGGTCTGGTTCTTTCGTATCTTATCTTCTCTAAATCGCGATAACAAAATGTGGTAATTAAAATAATTAAAAAAAAACTTAAGCATAAACCATTTACGGTAATCGTCCTTAGGAAAGGACGTTGTGGGGTGCTAACACCACACCTTATGTGTAATTAGACTCCCGAACTCATCCTCTGGTTTCAAAGGCAGTGTTTGGATTTTTTTTAAGGATCCCAATTATCATTTTAATTACTTGGTGGCAACTTCATTTCTTATCTATGTGTTTTTCCATTCTGTCGCCTTAAAGTTATGACAGTGCCTTTTTTTTCTGGCCATTTCATTGTGACACTTGTGTGAATCTCCCTTTCTCTCATCTCGTTTTTCTTTACTACTTATAGTTTGATCTAAAGTTCTTATCGCTCAAGGATTTATTTTTAAAGCAACTTTTCTTTTGAAATATCTTGAGTAAATCTATTTGAACTCTTTTGTTAACCATTCAGACAAGTTTGAGTAAAGAATAAGCAACCAAGTCTTCTAATCTTTCAACAAAAAGAAAATGTTTTCAAGAACTTAAGAATTATGTTTTAATTAAAGAAAGTTTCTTAACATTAAGGTTGAAGTTCTATGGTTGCTCAATTCAAGAAATATTTCTTATCATCGAAAAAGTTTTGTCAACTCAGATAACCCAATTCAACCCCCCTTCTTGTGTGATCATCCCTACTTAAACTAACAATTAGCTCATCCAAACAAGACATTTTATGCTTACCGTGTTAGCTAGGAAAAAGTAAAAAACTTCCTTTTCCAGAGTCAACTAAAAAGCTCCCAAAGTCCACTAGAACTTATTCATTCAAGTACCTGGGTTTCCTCTATAGTTTCTAAAGATGGGTGTCATTTCTATGTTATTTGTATTGATGATTTTTCCTGTTTTACTTGGTTGTATCCCATTCATTCTAAATTTGAAGTCTTTTCTTGCTGCATGAAATTTAAACTACTTATTGAAATTTTTTGCACTACAACAATTAAATAACTTCAAACTAATAATGGTGGCGAATATCTTTCAACTCAGTTCATTAAATATCTTTAATTAAATGGAATCAATCACTGTCACACTTGCCTTTATACCTTTTAGCAAAATGGCGTTGCTGAGAGAAAACATCGTTACCTTACTGAAATTAGTCTTTGTCTACTTGCTCAATCACACCTTCCCACAACCTTTTAGGTCGAAGCTTTCTACACATCCACTTATCTCATTAATAGACTGCCTACACCAGTGCTCAACAATATCTCACACTACCAGAAACTCTTCAACCATGACCCTGATTATCACTATTTAAGAGCTTTCGAATGTGCCTGTTATCCCTTACTTAGACCATATAATTCAAATAAATTAGCTTTTTGCAACACCAAGTGTATTTTCATCGGTTACACATTAAACCACAAAGGTTATAAATGCTTTGATTCTACACTTAATAAAAATATATGCCTTTCATCATGTTATTTTTATGAAAAGCAATTCCCAAGTTGCACCAAGCTCTTTCACTCCATTCGTCTCTCTAGTCAACTTCCATGCAGGTACATTCATCTCCTTTCTCTCATTTGTTCTCTTCCTCCCTATCACCATTTGCTTTTTGTCTAATTAACCCACCTGACCTCTTGGCTGAAAACTCTACATTTCATCCTCCTAATTCCACGCTAGCCTTGGCTGAAAATTTTGCAGTGCTTCCTCCTACTTCTACGTTACCCAAAACGCACTCTACTTTTTCACCGTCAACTTCTGCTATCATAGCCCGTTCTAAGCATGTGACCGACATAAGAACTACTATATGGTAGTTTCCACAAGCCTAACAAACACTCTAAACAAATTTAAATAAATCAAAATGATCTAACGACCACCATTTTATATATATGCCCAAAAATTTTATACAAAAATTTTGGCAGAGTTTTCCCTGAAAATTTGACGTTTCTAGGGATACAACAACCCAAGAAGAAGTAGGCAAGCCCACCTTAATACATAAAGGCCTCAATGGCTATTTACATAACACTTTCACAATATAACTATTTGATTCTTACTCTGGTTACAAAATATTGTACACTAAAAGGTGTAAATATATGCTATTGTGACCATGCAAACCCTACTAACTATCTACAATGTATCCAAAAGTTACTCCATTGACCAGGCCGAGATTAACCCACTAACTCTTGTGGTAGGTTCTAGGATACCAGATGTTCTGATTGAGAAGGCGTCACGATACTATTTGAAAATGTTTAAATAAAAGGATGAGTCCATTGATCCAGTGAGGAGGAACAACCCCACAAAGTACTAGTTTCACTAATATAAATAAGAGAATTATATATATATATATATATATATATATATATTTGAGAACATATAGATTATATCCAATAGATTAAGTCACTCTTTAACATTATAAAATTTCCTTAGATGCATAAAATATGGTCACAAAATAAAAGTAAGTCTAATAGGATAGATCCATTGCTTCTTCACAAAAGAAAATCTAATAGATACTAATAGTAGATATTGCACTTGCAGCAAACTTCCTGTCAAATACAGAAATCAGATAATAGATATTCATATCTGAAGTAAATTCACGAATAATGCCATTGCATAAGGTAGTCTATGGACTTACAGATAAATTAGGTGCACCTAGGGTTTCTCTATGGAAGTAGCTAAGGATCCACCAAAACAACTTTATAAATCCATAGCTCATAACATGTTATAATATCAGCTTAGATGAAATAAAGATACTGGGAATTCATAAAAATAATTTATAATCACCATATAATTGTAGGGATCAAAATAATTTTCAGTGCTAATGCATTCTAATACAGAGGTACGATAAAACTTAAGATAATACTTATTCACTTCATGTAACTAATGAAATCAAAAAATATTATGTTAAAAGATTAAAAAAATTTAATAAAAGAGCGTTCTCACCTAAAACCCTTAGGAACTAACCATATAGGTATAATATGTTCTAATAAATAAAAAAAACTGGACTTTTTAAAGTAGGGAGTTCTACTCACCTATTAAAGGTTTAAACACTATAACCTACTGGCCCAAGCTGTCTTTACCTTTTAGAAATTCCTCTTGAAGCTAGTTTAATTGAAGTTCTTGAAGTTTCCTCTGCCTCTAATCTTTGTTACAAAAATCATAAACTTTCAAGGAGTTAATCATTCTATTACTGACTAAAATTCGAAAGGTTTCCTTTCTCTAGAGTTTCTTCTAATTATCCAGTGCTTGTCTAAGGCCAAACAAAATTTACCTAATAGTAGTGCTAAAGCTTCCAAGTAGAGTCTCAAAGTTGAATTGCAGGACATCTATCACAGCCACTAATTGATGCCCTTCTAATAATAGCATCTAGCCACTTGTTTATCACCACACAAAGCTGCTGTCAATGAAGAGAAAAATAACATGAAAAGAGTGGAAGCATTTGAATAGAAGGAGAGAAGAAGATTGTAGAAGGAAGCTGGCCTTACTTGCAACAAATTTGCATAAATCTTTTGAAAATCTGCAGATTGAATTTTTGTACATAGAATTATGAAGTTAACCATAAAGCAAAGGAAGGTAAGAGAATATCACTGTTATTTGGAACAAGGTAATTGGAAAAAAGTGGTAGCTACTATGATATAGAACTTAAAGAAATAACCCAACTAAACCGAGAATAGGAAACAAGTGACCATACGTGTTGAATAGCAAAACAACGAATAAGGAACAGGGTAGCAAAGCAACATATGAAGAGTTAAACAATAGAGCAAAGATGAAGAACTAGAACTATCTACAAATGGTTAAAGTTATGCTGGAGAAAGAGACAAATCCACTCCATCGAGCCAAAGCTCTATAATGTGGTTCTCCCTGGACAAAGCCATGTAAATGACTAAAGGAAATCTAAAAATTTCTAAAGGGAATTGCAAGATAATATCACTTTTTTAAGTGAAAATTTTTGTTTTTGGTAAAATGTCTTCTATTTACAAGTGATTTCCCTCCAATATTTTACTTCAATAAAGGTTTTCACCTTTCCTTAATCAACCCGTAAGTAAAAATTGTATAAAACCCAAAGATCTACTACTTAATTAATTTGGTTAGTAATGTTTATTCTTAACTCAATAATTTGAAAATAAAATTTCTTCAGGTAACATTACATCTGCTTTGCCCGAAACTTCTGTATTTAATTCTCTTATTTCCACAACACCGAATCTCCTTTCAACATCCTTATCTATAAGTCTTTACCCACATCCAAAATTCCCTCAACCTCCTTATCTAACTAGTTAACTCAAACACATGAACCCACATCTCCAATTATCATGTCCCCTTCCTAGCTATTGTTGCGTGTTGTACCTAATTCCTGTGTGCCGAAATTCCTTCACCTGCTAGCTTATCTCATGCTACCATAACCACTCCCGTATCACCAAATTACCATATAGCTCCCTTATCTACTACACCTAATCCTATAGCACCCGAAACCACTACAGCTACCTCACCAACCAACTTATTTGAAGTACCCGAAACTGGTCCCTTATCCACTAATTCCTAAATAGCTCCCTTACCCACTTCATCTCAAATATTAACATGTTCCAAAATAGGTTCCTCAAGCCTAAACACTTCCCTAGCTACATACCTATTATAGCACAAAATACCCTTTCTAAGCCATATCACGCCTCTACTACCATTGTTGCACCATCTCACTTTTCTTAAGCTGTCAAGAGTGCAGGTTGGCATAAGGACATGTAAGAGGAATATGATGCCCTCATTGCCAATGAAACATGGACGCTTGTTCCACAATCTCCCGGGTGCAATGTGATTACCACAAAATGGATGTACAGGGTAAAATAGGATACAGAAGGCAATGTTGAACATCTCAAAATATGTTTCATTACGCAAATGTTTTCGTCAAGTAAATGGTGTGGACTACTTTGAGACTTTCAACGCAGTAAGTAATCCAGCTACCATTCATGTTATAATTGCCTTAAATGTCCACTTTAGTTAGAATATTCGGTAACTTGACATCTCAAATGCCTTCCTTAATGGGCATCTTCAAAAAGAGGTATATACCACTCAACCTCATGGTTTATTGACCTTACTCGCCCTAACTATGTTTGCAGATTGAACAAAGCACTTTACGGACTTAAATAAGCATCTCATACCTGGTATACCTAGCTTTCTCATTGTCTACTTGAATTTGGGTTCATCACTTCTACTGTGGATTTTTCATATTCATATATCACCATAAGAATCAGCACTTGTTCCTCCTTCTCTATGTGGATGATATTCTCTTCACTAGAATGTATGAATCATTCATCAAGTCACTTGTTGGACACCTATACTCCATGTTCAAACTTCGATACCTTGGTGCTCTCAAGGTCTTGCTTGGTATACAAGCCACTAGGGATGAACAGGGGATCCACTTAAACCAATGTAAATATATAACAGACATTCTCCTCCATTCAAAGATGGCTGGCGCCAAACCTGCCTCAGCCTCATGCATCTCAGGCGATAAGCTTAAAGCATCTGATGGTGAACCTCTCAACAACATTACTGAGTATAGACAAATTATGGGTGCCTTTCAATATTGCACCTTAACATGCCCTGAACTTGCATTCATGTAAACCAATTATGCCAACATCTGCATGCTCCAACAACTACACACTAGACCTCTATAAAACGTGTTCTTTGCTGCCTCAAAGGGAGCCTTGACCATGGCCTCCATTTCACTTGAGGTAACCTTCTTCTCATTGCAAAGTGCATACTGAGACTCTGATTGGGCAAGTGATCCCAATGACCGCCTGTCCATCACTAGATATGGAGTCTATCTTAGTCTTTGTCTAGTCTCTTGGTGTGTGAAGAAACAATTGGTGGTATCTTGCTCAAGCACAAAATCTGAGTACCAAGCTCTCACAATGACTATTATTGAGATTTATTGGCTAAAAATGCTTCTCAAAGACTTATCCATGACTCCAATCATATAGTGTCATAATGCAAGTGCTTTACCATTTGCTTCAAACCCTGTATTTCACACTTAAACAAAGCATATCAAAGTAGACTACCACTTTATATGAGAAAAGGTTATCAACAAGGATGTGCAACTTCAGTTCATCTCCACCTCGGACCAAACTAC
>JASKGM010000005.1:4653320-4673287 GCA_034509205.1 Ceratonia siliqua | reverse complement strand
ATTAAAAATTTGAGCAATTCGGCCAGCTAATGTTTTTTGTGAACAGGATTTGTCATCCTTAGAGGATGTGATTTCTTCGACCCTCTGTGGAGAAGATGAGTTTGAACAGCCAGAGAAAGACCTCAAAGGTGATTCGGTAGTTGCATCAGCAAATTTACTCGGACTTAATAACTGATCACCATTACTATTTAAATCCATGGATGCATTCTTCAGGGAAAAATATATACTTAAACGAATCTCGCCTGTCCAGAAAAAGAAAAATAAGGTATGCAGTAAATTGTCGACAAAATAAATGACAGCAAAATTCATTACTCATATATGTGTGTTGACACTTGACAGTTAGCGAGCACATTATTTTCTAGCAGGCTTGATGCAAATGGCCCATTGAGCTGTAAAATCCAAAGCCTCAAATTGGGCATGACGTAAATTTATTTGAAATCAATATAACAAATGCATGAATTTTACTTAATAAATAAGCAAACGAATAAACTGAAAAGGGGAAAAATAAAAATTTGGCCACACAAATGCCAGAGAACAGGAAATTAATTCAGATCAGGTATAGGAAAGTTTTCCTTTATGACATACCACATTCCTTGTTCTTGGACTTCTTGTTTTTGGGTTGCAACGTATACCAAGCAGTGCCAAGAGACTTAATTTCCTCATCAAAAATACTTGAAACTGGCACTTTAAGCTGTCCCACGAAGTCATCATTGAAGTACTTATCTTCATCCATGACAGAGAAAACTAGCTCCTCATGGTAGTCCTCAACCCGAAAACTGAATTCTTCGTCCCACTTCGGATTCAAGCACTTCTTGATCACTTTGGTCTTGAACCTCTGCTTTCCCAACTGTAACCGCACGTACGGATCACTTAACCCATTAGGATCCGTCGGTGGCAAATTTTTTGCCTCAATTACACGAACCACAAGCTTCATTTTCAAAAGAATGACATATAAATTTAAAAGAACCAGAATCTTGAGGCAAAGTATGATTTCTATAACAGAACAACGCAGAAAGATCTTCCGAAATGTCTATGCAGAAGGAGAAGATGATTATTACACAAGAAAGTGGACTAGTGAATTGGAAGAATGAAGAACTGGAAACCCATGAAGTGATTACACAACAACTGACCCAGAAAAAAAAACAGAAGCATAAAACAAAAGCCAGAAAATCCTGCAGAAATTGCTGATCTATGTTAAAACTAAAAAGCAATTCAAAACTGATTTTTTCATTAAAATTTCATTAGGGGTGGTTGAAAAAATAGAGAAAGAGGCAGAATAATTATCAACGAGAAGAAAGATAAGATTTTGAAAGTGGGTAAACGGAAAGAAATTGAATCCGGAAACCCTAAAGACACGAATTGATTGGAATTTTTTAAAATTAGGATTATTAATGGAAAACTTGCTTGTCCAAAATGGAAAGAGAGGGAGAAGCAGATTTAACTTGAAAAGTTACTGAACTTTTTAATCTTTTTTTCTTTTCCCACGGAGCCACCGCGCCGTATGGAAGGGGTTGAACAGTTTGACCTTTTGATCATCAATATTCAATAATAAGGACCTAAACTCATACGCAACCATTTACCTCTCACTTTCATTGTATTTCAATTTTCAATACATTAATATTTTATTTCACCGAAATTTTCTTATATGCTTTTATCATAAATATATTTTATAAGAGAATCAACTATAATTTAGTTACTTTTTATAACTAACAAATTTTATAAACAATAAGCAAGAAATTAAAATATTTATAATTAATACTCTTATATTTTTTTATATGAATTGACTATATAAATTTAACGTTTTAAATATAAAATTAAAAACTTAAGTCAATTACATTTTTTATCAATATCAAATACTAATTTACATTTTATATACAATCTTTCTTTTCTTTTTTTTAATTTTAACTCATATTATTTTGTGTTAATTTTATTTAAGTACATTTAGATATACTTATTTTAAAACAATAATTTATAAAATATATTTTTTCTTTAATGTATTAAATAATTTAATACCTACATCTCATAAAAATTTAAATTACTTTATGAACAAGGATTGCATGACACTATTATATTAAAAGAAAAACAAACATAATATATATAAATTTATAGATAATAAATATAAATGAAACTCATTAATTAAATAATGAATACCTTTATCTCTCTTCTAATAAAAAAAATGTAAAGAAAACTAATTGATTAACTAATAAGTTTTATATCTCTTTAAACATAATAGTGTTAAGTTATTTTTGAATATGAGATCTTACTAAATAAATCAAATCATATTATAAGATTAAAGAGTTTATCTGGTCTTTCATTAATATTTAAAAAATATATTTTCTTAAATACACTAAACTAATATAAAATATATACTCTTAAAATAATTTGAAAACTCAAACTAGCCTAAAGAGTAAAGATACCATTTGAGAATTAAAAAAAATCAAATCATAGTATATACTATTATTAATAGAATGATCAAAAAGCTTTGATAGATGTTAAGAATTTGACATGAGTCTGAAGACTCAGCCACCTTTGTATTTGTCTAATGCGATCATTCCACCACCATGGACCATGGCCCATGGGGTCCAATTAAGAGGTTACACTTAAAGGCCATTCTCTCTGGTCAATCATTGTTTTTTGTGTTTAAAAAAATGATTTATTTAAAAGCATTTGTTATCCTACCCCTACTTTCTTACCTCCTTTTCCTATCACCCCTACTTCGATATTATTATTTTATTATGTTTTATATTTTTTATCTCAATTTTTTTTACTTTGTAACATTAATTAAGTATTTACTAAGTCATATATTTTTTTAAAAATTTTTTAAAATATTTTTATATATTTTTAAGATTTTTAAACTTATAAATAAATAATGTCAAAAAATTATAGGTGAATAGTATAAAAAAATATAAAAAATTTTTAAAAATTTTTAAAAATTTTAAAAATTTTAAAAAAATACCTAAAATAAAAAATATTTCATTAATTTTAAAAAGTAAAAAAATTTTAAAAAAACTTAAAAAATATAAAAGGTAAAAAAATAAAAAAAATGGGGCCGTAGCTTAATCACTTTTTTAAAACGTGTTCCAAAAGTCCAAGTAAACGTTGGTGGCAAACATTATTTAAAGTGTTCCAAAAGTATAAGGTACCTCCCCCACTTTTTTATTTTTTTACTTTTTATATTTTTTAATATTTTTTAATATTTTTTACTTTTTAAAATTAATGAAATATTTTTTATCTTAGGTATTTTTTTTAGAATTTTTAAAAAATTTTAAGAATTTTTTATATCTTTTTTATACTATTCACCCATAATTTTTTGACACTATTTATTTATAAGTTTAAAAATCTTAAAAAAATATAAAAATATTTTAAAAAATTCTCAAAAAAATATATGATATAGTAAATACTTAATTAATATTAAAAAATAAAAAAAATTAAGATAAAAAATATAAAACATAACAAATTGGTGATGCTGAAGTGGGGGTGGTAGGAGAAGGAGGTAGGGGAGTGGAGGGTAGGATAGCAAATGCCAAACAAGGGACGTACGTCCCCCTCACTTTTTTATTTTTTTAGTTTTTATATTTTTAAGTTTTTTTTAAAATTTTTTTTACTTTTTAAAATTAATGAAATATTTTTTATCTTAGGTATTTTTTTTAGAATTTTTAAAAACTTTTTAAATATTTTTAAGAATTTTTTATATCTTTTTTTACTATTCACCCATAATTTTTTGACACTATTCATTCATAAGTTTAAAAATCTTAAAAATATATAAAAATATTTTAAAAAATTATCAAAAAAATATATGACATAGTAAATACTTAATTAATATTAAAAAATAAAAAAATTGAGATAAAAAATATAAAACATAACAAATTGGTGGTACCGAAGTGGGGATGGTAGAAGAAGAAGGTAGGAGAGTGGGGGGTAGAATAGCAAATACCTTCTAAAAATGTCCTCAACTTGTATGTGACAAAATCCTTGCAAAATTTAAGGCGTATACTTTGCATGGATTTTTTTTTAAATAATAGGTTTAAATATAATGTGTTATTTTAATTTGATTCTTTTATTTTTAATTTAAATAATATAATTTTTTAATTTTTAAAAATTCTTAATTAAATTATTCTGTCATATTTTTACTTATTCATAAATAAAAAATTGTTACATTGTAGTTTATTAATATCTTTGGACTTATTGTTGTTTCCATAGAATAATTATTTAATAAATCATTAAGTGAATCATATTAAAATAAAAGAAAAAGAAAAAATGATGTATATTTAATGTAATTTTACTTAATTATTTATCAAATAATTATTTTAAATAAATAATAATAATAATACATATATTAATTAATCATGACATTATCATTTGATTGATAAAAATATAATAAAGTTGTTAAATTAAAAATAAAAAATTAAATCAAATTTTTTATAATACTAAATAGACGAAGAGTATATTTAAGCTAAAATAATACATGTGGAGATTCCCTAGCATAAAAACAATTGAATCAGTCATTATGAAAGTCAGTGTACATATATTTTATCTAGTTTTTTCTCTTTATTATTATATTTTATATATTGATTTATATAGTATTCAATAAATTATTAATAAAATAAAAGATTAGTAAATTTTAATATTATTAAAATTGCCTTACTTGTAATTTAAAAATGTTTACTTTAATTGAATGAAATTAAAATTGAGAAATAAAAAAAAATTATATATTCAGTGGTGTTGCGTTGAGGACAAGAACTCAAAGTTTGATTATTCAGCCATTCATCCAAAATTATAATACAAACTATCTCTTGGCTAAGTCAATAGGAGAGTTATTTTTTCCTCACGTTGATGAAATATAGTAAATATAAGTATGAAATATTTTCTATCAAAAATAAATATTAAATTGAATTTTATTATAGTTATATTCTGAATTTCACAGAAATTACTATGTAACTTTGGAATTAAAGGCGAAAAGGAGGGAAGAAATTGCGACACTTTATTTAAATTTTAATAGTAATTTATAGGGGTGGGGTCGAGAGTCGAGACATTATTGATTGAAATGACCGGCAATTATAAATGTTGGCTTCGACCGTTAATTCTGGAGATATTTTAAAATTTCATTTAAAATAATTTTAAAAAAACCATAAAATTAAGTCCATGGTCCCACCTTCTTCAACTTCGGACCCACCTCCGTTACTGAAACAACAACTTTGGACAATTGGACCCACCCAACAACACCTTTGGACAGTTGGACCCACCTCTCCGTGAAACGTGGGAACTGACTCATTACCATTATAGTTACAACTCCCCTGTAGTAAGCACGGTTCTGTTCCTTTGTGACCGTACAAATGGGACGCGGTTGCCATGAATTTGGATTTATTTGGATGTTGAACGGTTAAAGATATGGTTTGGGACAGCCAAAAGCTATTTTTAAAAAAAAAAATAAATATTTTTTTTATTTTGATCGTTTGTATAAAATTATTTTTATAAATATTTATTTTAAAAATAAGTAAAAATATTATTTTTTTTAACTAAGAAAATATTGCTTAAAAAATAATCAGGTCCAACGGAAGAGAGAAAAAATTTTGTAAACTAATATACCCTTAAATATTTCATAAATTTTTTAAAAATTATTTTTATATGTCATTTTTAATAATTTTACATATTAAAAAGTACTTTTATATTTTTGCTTCCAAACGCACAACATTTGCTTTTTTCAATAAAATCACTTCTACGTAAGTCCATCCAAACATCAAATACCTGCTTTTTTAAAAAAATCACTTTTATTTAAAGCATCTGATTAAAAACACAAGCCAACTAAACTGCCCCTAGAATTGTCCCATGATTATACCAGATTCAGACATTGTTACAATAGATCAGGTCACATTGTAACCATTAATTGTAACAAAACCTTGTATAGACTCGTATAGTTACTATACAAGATCTTGGTTTATAATAGAGTTTTTTTTATGACACATAATTCTTCTCAATTATAGGATTTTGATTCCATTTATTTAACATTTAATTGAATTGAAGCATAGTGAAGTGAATTGTAATTGTTTAATTATTTTTAAATCGTCATAATATATTTTATTTTAATTATATAAGTACGAAAAATGTTACTTTGTAACCTTTACATGGGACATAGTTATCATGAATTTAGATTTATTTGCGTGTTGAATAATTATGATATAATTATATTGCATATAGAGTTATTCCATAATTATATAAGTTACAGATTTTGTTATAATAAACCGAGTCACATTGTAGCCACTAATTGTAACAAAACCTGGCATAGAGTGGTATAGTTACTATATGGGATCTTGGTTCCCAATGGAGTTTTTTTTCTTATGATACATAATTCTTTAGATTTTGATTTCATTCAGTTAACATTCAATTGAATCGACTTATAATTGAATGAATTATAATTGTCTAATTATTTTTAAATCATCATGATATATTTTATTTTGATTAGATATAATCAAAATTAAAAAAAATGCATGTATCATGACAGTTTTAGATGTTCACGATTTAACTATACTCTCATTCAATTAAATGTTAATGGGATGAAATCCAGATCTTCAATTATAAGGAATAATTTATTATTTTGTATTAAAAAACTAAATTAGTTATTTGGTACTAATTCAACAAATTTTCATGTATAAAAAATATAATAAATAAATAGGTTTTCACTTAAATATTAATTTTATATCATTTACACTTTTGGTTAATAATTTTTTATAATTTAATTAATTTTCATATAAATTACAAATATTTTTAATAAAATTATTAAAAAATGTTTAAATTGCACCAAAACTTAAGTTTAAGTGTAAATTGTTGAGTTTTGAAATAAAAAAAGATAAATTATACACTACTTAAAAAAATTACATGTAATTTAACCCCTTTTTTTAAATAATGGTTATCACTATTTTTGTAAATATTTTATATTATGATAAAAGAATATTAGAATAAGTGAGATAAATAAAATAATTTAATTAATTTAAAAAATTATTTGTAAGAGTCTCATTATTTTCTTTTTGTTATTATTCCGTTTCCTGCTCCCAAAATTTTAATGTGTATGGCAGTGGCTTAGTGGAACATTTTATTTTCCAAAATGAAGATTATGAGTTTAAATTTTAATAGAGCTTTGATAAAAAAATAAAAAATAAAATAGAGCTAAAGGAAATAAAATGAAAAATATATGATAATGTGTTTGGTTTTTTTTTCTTTTTTGGATAAGACGATAATGTTTAATTATACATTACATAAAGCCAATCATTTAGGGTTATACAAATTTATATAATTTAAAATAATCTGATATACATGCTTATTTTTCATTTAAAGGTTCATAATTATAAATTAGTGTTTTAACATGCGCATATACATTTTTTAATTTTTTTAATTTTGTATGTCAACTCACATACTTTTTATTTTTTAATTTTATATCATAATTAATTGTAAAATATAAGAGTGAAAATTTTAAATTTGATACTGGGAGGGGAGTGGAAGCAAAATTGAGAAGTGATTACATACTTAGGTTAGCATATTTTTATTAATTAATTAAAATATTAAAATATATGATAATACAATTGAACAATATAAAAATTTTATAACAAATTTAGTAGGTTGGTGAAAATTACCCCAAACATATATATATCGAGTAGGCCAAAGATGCATATAAAATTTGTTCTCAATTCTTTGCGAAATATGATATCATCCCCGACATATCTTACTTGAATAATAATAATGATACTTAAACAAATTTTATTTATAAATTATATAAATATTATTGAAGTCACTGCTTTGGACAAAAAAGAAAAAACTTAAATAGAAATAAGACCACTTAAATTCAGAAAAATGTTATTTATACATCATAATATGGTAATATCTACACATCTTTTATATCTTTAATTTTAGTCATTAATTTAATTTAAATAAATAATAATAAAATAATATATATAAGAATATGTGTAAATATAATATAAGAAAAATGATATATAAATAAAATTTATCTAAATTCATATGCAACTATTTTAATTTCTAAATAAAATTTATATAAATACCATTTACTCAGGAAGAATTTGTCAGCCCAAAAGCCAAAATTATAATCTCTTAATACCAAAAAACCTCGACTGAAAAGAAGGAAAAAAAGGAAAAGGCCCTAAAAGAAAGTTTATAAATAACCAAACTGGTGCCATCAGAAAGTCTACAGGATAAAATACAAGAAGATCAATCTTTAAAAACTTAGGAAAATTCTAGGCTATGAAATCATGAGTCATGATACAGCTCTAGTTTCACAGTGTTGATACTCTATTTCTGCCGCTTGTATATTTTAGCCAAGAAGGACTTCAACACTGCTTGAACTGCTGCGTTAGGATGAGCTTCAATAGAGGCTACAAGCTTTTCATAGCTCTTGCTCTCGTACTCCACAAATACACCCTGTTGGTTTAGATGGAGTAATTGACGCAAAGTCAATCTCAATAGCTTTAACATCTATCATGATGTGCAGAAATGCTTTTAGCTTCTTTGAAGAAAGTAAGGGAAGCGTAAACTTCTCTCAAAATGTGCAGATCCTTCTTTTTTTAATTTCACCATCATAGTATTTTTCTTTTCCTATTTGGTTGGCTAATAGGTCATCTTAATGTCTTAGTATAGCAGAAATATATATATTTTAAGGGTTCTATTTTCTAATAAATTGTAATGACTAAAAAGTACACGCTATGCATGAAGCTCGAACCTGAAGATCAAGCTCTCTATAGAGGGCCTTCACTTTTTCAACATTCGCAGGATCTGGTTTCCCATAGTTCTCCTGCAAATCACAGAAAATAGTAGTCAGACTTATCCTAGTTAATCACGGGAGAGAAAAGTAAGGAAACAATAGGGTAGAAAAAAGGCCATCTTAGATCTTACATATAACACTTTCTTTTGTTGATCATTGCTAAGTTCTAGTGCTTTCACAACCAACCAAGAGCACTTAAAATCTTCAATATCTGTACCTATCTGGTACCATTAATGACTTGAATGAGGACTCCAATTTAAAAATTAAAAAAAGAAATTGATCAATTCCAGTATCCATGATGCTCACCTTTCCAATTGTTTCAGGATCACCAAAGCAATCCAAATAATCATCCTAAAACACAAAGAGAGAAATAAAGTAGGTTACAACTTTTGACATAGACGATGAGCTGATACTGATAGAAAGCAAATATCCAGCATTCAGGAATTTATACATTTTAGAGAGAGAAAAATGGTCCAAATATGTAAAGAAAATGACCCTTGCTATGCTACACCAGGAATAACTTTTTATTTTTATTTTTTTGTTTTTTGTTTTAAGAATCAATTTAAAATAATATAAAAAAATGAAAAGAAGTTTTTTATTTTTTCTTTGTTTATTTATTTATTTTTGAATACTTGTTTTTTGAAATTTTATATTTATTTTTTTATATTCTTTTAAATTGTTTCTTAAAATAAAAATTATAAGAACAATAAAAAAACAAAAAAAATAAAAAGCTACTCCGGGGAGTAGCATAGCAAAGCCCAAAGAAAATATTACCTGTACTTGAAAGTAGGTTCCCATGTCAACAAGAATGTTCTTTACATCAATGTGGTTATCCAGATTCTCACCTGCCATGAGCAATGCACATCCAACCTGAGGGGGAGATATATAAGCAACGATAAGACAACATTATTGGAGAAATGCATCACGTAGAAAACAAAATGGTATAGCAGCTTCTGTGTGAAGAGTCAAATAGAGAAATAACACGTCATACTTGCCATAAAAATGAAGGAAAAGATATATGACTTCAAGCTCAAGAACCCATTAAATGTCTTATATATTTTCTTGTAGAATCAGAAAATCTGAAATTTTAGCACAGCAAAATATAGAGACTGGTTGCCATTAGCATCTCTCATGAAAATACGGAAAGAAATAAACCTAGATTTGGGATGCAGAATATATAATTGTGAAAAGAACTTCTACTTACTGGAAGGTAAAATGAGTAATAAGCGGTCTTGTACTGAACAATACGACGGTGACTGCACAAGATGTCCATGTTTTAGTTATTCATTTTGAAGAATGGAAACAGATAATAGAAAGGAAATTGAAGCAGAGCACATAAAATTGCATCAAAAGTTAGCACAGTGCTAGGGGACAAGGGACTGATAACATGAAAATTTCATATAATTTTCTTCAGCATGTCCAGCTAAAAAGAACTTTCCTTCAGAGTTTATACTGTTAAAAACCTCAAGCAGTAATAATACACAAGGTTGCTAAGGGATGGCAGAATCAGAAGGCATCACTCATTTCATGTCATAAAAACAGCCAATCCCTTCATAATTTTGGTGGAAGCTAACATCATAAGATAGGGAATGATATTGTTCCCTATGGAATCAGAATTTTCTTTCTATATAGTTGCCAAAGCATACAACCTATTTTCCAGCCAGAGATTTTTCAGATTTTTTATATTCTATTGGTACTCACAGTGATAATGTGTATTTTGACAGGTCTTTTTCTCCTTCAAGAGTAGTGATCAGATCTATCATCTGTCCCGAAGCAGTCTGAAACTCAACCTATAGAAAGATGACATAGTTTTAGAATATCATCAAGATGAAATCCAATTAGGTTAACATAGACATGTTTACAACCTCATTAAACAAATCAAGAAGATCCACATAATATGGCTTTTCCCTGAAATGTTTTCTAAGGATCCTTGAAATATGATTTCGTAGTAAAATTCCATCATTTGATGCAATCAGGCCAACCTGCATCACACATTTAGAAGAAGTCAATTGCTTTACCGACAATGGCAATCAAAAAATTAATATTGTGGAATATGTTTACTTTTGCTTCAAACCTTGGGTACTCTAAACCAGCATGGCTGACCACGCCGTGTATGAGAGTTATCCATAATGTCATCAAGAACAAGAAAATATGCCTGAAGCTGCAAAATTAATCAACAGAATATTGTGAAAATACTCCATGAAATCACAATAACCTTCTTTAGTGGTCAGAACAAGTATTATAAACATAAAAGAATCTTCAGATTCAAACAAGAAAAAAGAAAGATTTCAATTGCCATACCCATTCAATACACCAGCCAAGAGCGCTAGCAAGGAACGTTTCCTTTTCGTCTAACTCTTGTCCTTTTAGCAATCTGTAGCTCTCAATAACTGATAGTCCACGGTTCAGCTTACCTGTAATGTTAAGTTATAATCATGTTTAGGTAAATAAGATTGATCTCCTTCCAAAATGCTTCCTGAATACACCACAACCACGTTCCTTTCTTATTTCTGTGTAGTCAGATTAAACTGATAAGTTACTCAGCACAAAATTTAAAAGAAACTCTTGAGTCCCACCTCCAGGCACATTGTAGTCCAGCATCTGTAATAATTTAAGTATATAAAACAGTAAGGAAAAGATCGAAAATAAATCTGCATATTTCAATGAAACATCAACCAGACTTCCATGAGTTCATGTATGCAGACATTTTCATCACTTTCACACACATATACATAGGGGATTTGGGGAAACTATGATTAGTAGATAGTAAGCGATGAAAAATATAAGAGAGCATCAAAATGCAGAACCCCAAGGAAGTTTCTGAAAGAACCAAAACAGTTGTTTCAAGCCCTTTGCAAGTAATAGGGGAAATTATAGACCATACAAGGATAAAAGTGTTGTGTTCTTTAACCCAGTCAACCTATTACTTATTTGACTTCCTTTTGCTATCCCGTGACTTTATGGTTTTGTTACCAGGTGGTTTGGTTTTCGTTAGTCTCTGTTAGTGGGTTTTAATTTGTTTGTAATGCTTAGTCTGTTAGCTTGGTTCTCAACCAATGTAGTTGTTAGTTGGTGTAGTTGTTGCCCTTGTTTTCTTGTAAGCTGACGTTGCAGCATGGGTTGTCCTTGGTTCTTCTCTTGCTTGTAATTTGTGTTGCTCTGTTTTGGCTATATAGCCTGGTCACTCAGTGGGAGAAGGGCATTGAAATATATTACTCAACTTCCTCTTGTCTCTCTCTGTTCTTCCTCTATTTCCTTCTCTGTTTCTACTCTCATTCCCTCCTCTTCTGGATTTTCTCTCTTTCTCACAAATTAATCACAACAAAAAGCTGTCACTTGAGTACTCAGTTGTTGATGTAACTTTTAGATCACCGCGATAATTCATATTAAGTAGTATTTGTAAACATATGGTCCAGAATGTTTCAAGTATTTTCCCCCTTTAACCCTAAGTTAATTGTAATTCTTAAGTTCTGAAAAAATGCTGGATGAAGTCCACAAAAATAAAACATACAACACAAAAGCTCACTTGAAGTGAATTGGCCAGAATTTCCAAATTTATGTAGCATATGTGCCCACGGATACAAGTCATTTCACTTCCATAGAAGGTTATATGGCCTATTAGCAAAGCTAACCATATGTTACTTTGATGATTGTTTTAAATTTTAACATCATTAATAGAGTGAAGGTGGAAATTCGTGCAAACAGAAGCCCCAATGGAAACTTGTCGTGTCATCTTGACATCACAATGAAACCCACTGTTCTTGTCTTGGTTGCTACCATAGCCATATAACATCTATCCACGATTCCATATAAGGCAATTTTCCCCACTTCGTAGCGCAGGTGCTACTATGATAACAACTGAAATCATTTGATTCTGTAGTCTCTTTCCTTGTACATGCTTTGCAGTAGCACGTTAAATTTCAATTAATCCAATTTCCACATTATAATACCATCCCCCCCCCCCCCCCAAAACAAAACAAAAACAATTGGCACAGCATTAAAAAGGTTAAAAATTTAAGCACACCAATATGGAAACAGCGGCAAAACCATGTTAATTTTTTCTTTTTCTTTTCAATTTTAACTAAATAACAAGATCCCATTATCAGCAAAGCGAATAACTAAATCAAACAAAGCAGTTGTATCCTCTGGGCAGAGGCGACAGACGCACCAAACAGAGAAAGAAATCAAATAAAAGACGGGAAAAAAGGAAAATGAAACAATTTGAATGAGAAGATATTATGATTGCCAAGATTATTGCGAGAAAGTGACGCACCTTATCCACCCAATCACGAGAATCCGGGGAGAACTCGAAAGCAGGATCAACGAGTAGCTCCGATTTCAGAATAGAGTATACATTCAAGAATTTTGACTTCAGATCTGCCATTGATACAGTACCGAGGAACACAGACAGAGAGAGCAGTAGAGAAGACAGAATAATTCCCGTTTAAATGCTTCTCTAATGTCTATAGAGAGAGAAATGCGTTAAGCTGAGCCGATTAGGACTATCCTCGTGATGAGTGAGAAACTCAAGCACGTTGTGCATGTTGCCAATACACGAGTTAGCACAAGGGACAAAAGTATAGTAAATTATTTTGTGAAAATTTTAAAAATATCAAATAATATCTTATAAAAATTTACATATTTTTTATAGTGATATAACCTACTATTTTATAATAATATTTTTAGAAATATATTAATAAAATTATCTCTAAAAAATAAATTTTAAAGAAAATTATAATTATGGTTATTATTATATATAATTATATTTAAACTATTACAATAATATATGTTCTATAAAAAAATTTGATTCAGTTTAATTAAATTATTTTAGATCATTTCACTTAAATTTAAATATAGTTATATTTTAATTATAAAATAAATTACAGTTAACATTGTTTTAGCAAATTTTTTACACACACACATATATCTTTAAAGATGTGTTCTGTATTTTAATGATTTGAGTTTAAATTTTGATATTAGTAATTAAAAGAATAAATTTTTTTAAATGTATTGAGTTAATGTGAGATAACATTCTTAAAATTGTTTGAGAAATGATTGAATAGTACCTTAACACATAAGTCAACTCAAAAATACATTTATGGTATAAAAAAATATCTTTAATAAATTATTTTAGAGTTAAGACTTAGGTGAAGTATAAAAAAACAATGCTCTTGCCCCCACTTTGTGAAAGTGAACTTAGGATTCTAATCGTCTATGATTATTGATTTAAACAAAATTATAAAAATATCATAAAAATATGTATAATGTTTGATAATATAATATTTAATATTTTTATTATTTATCAAATAATATTTTTTATAAAAATATAAATATAACATTTTTTCTTATTTATTGATCTCTCATGATATTTATATGAACACTAAATTCATATTTTCATAAAAAAGCTCAATATTATTTAAAAAAATATTATATCATTAAATTCAAATAAATATAATTAAACAATTTTTTTCATTAATAGAAGAGGGCATTGATGTAATCATGAACATAAAATGCGATTTATATTGAAAATTTTTTAAATAAATTTAATTTACATAATTTTGTAATTTATTTTTAATATATTTATGTATTTATTTATAATTAATTTAATTTAAAAAATATATATAAATGATAGTTGTGAACATGACTACTCATGATTGGTCCCTCGCCTTTGGCTTGATCCATCGAGAAATTCTTACACATAGTGAGAAAATAAATAATATTATACTAACACAATCTCCAATGTAATTGCGTGTCATAAAATAAGAATAGGCCCCAGTCACCTAGAATAGCGTCCATTCATTAAAAATGAACCCCACCCCCATTTTATTAGAAGTCGTGGATAACACTATCTATTTTCCCGTGCGTCCAATAAGCGCAAGCCAAGTTAGCCAACTCATTTAAAATTACGTGTCATCTGGCCCCACAAGCCATAACACATTTATTAAGGCAAAATATATGGTAACTGGTTCGCTAGCTGGTTGGTTTGGTGGCAATTGAGTTTATATTAGGGCTGCTTAAAATTTAAATCAATCTAACTAAATTAAATTAATGGGCATGTTGATTTAAATTTTTAAATGAGTTGAGTTGAGGTGGGCTGAAATATTTTAATAATTATTAGTTGGGTTAATAAAATTAATAAATTAATGTAATCCAATTCTACTTAATTATTTATTTAAATATATATATATAATATATTACATAAAATTAGAATTTATAACTAATATAAGTTTATTGTTTATAGTTTACTAATATAGATAATTAAATGAATTTATTAGATAAATTTTTAGAATTTATATGTCAAACGATCATTTAGTTCATTTTTTTAAATGAAATAATTGATTTTCTTGTACCAAAAATGATAAATAATTACATGTCAAATGACCATTTAGTCTTTTTTTAATGAAATAATTGATTTTTTTTACACAAAAAATAATAAATAATTAGTTCACTCTTGAATATTTTTCGATGTTATTGTAATTGGAATTTTTATTGTCATATTTTGTTTTCTTTTAGAAATATAAATTTATTCATATTTGTTTTTACTATTTAAATTTTTATAATATTTTTATTTTAAGAATTTTTAAATAACTTTATCTTAAATCAAGAAATTAACCCAACTCAAACTAAATTTTTATAGGTTAGGTTCATCGGATCATAAATTTTATAATTTGAGTTGATTTGAATTGTAGAATATAAAAAAAATTTAGGTTGAGTTTAGGTTAAATATAAATCTAAACCAACTCATCCCATTAACACACGTTTATATACATATTTGACGTTTTAACTGATAGGCTCACAAAATCAATTAAATAAAAAATATATTAAAATGTGCCACAATTTATGAGAAATGCTTCCCAACTAATTAAAATTCTTAATATTTATGAATTTATGAGAATACGTGATAAGTTCTAACATTTTATTATATTTAAAAATATTTATTTTGAAACACATGTCTATTTTAAGAATTCTTTAAAAGATATTTACTTCAACATAAATATATTTTTAAATAGTAATAAAAATTTATAATTTATAAAGTGTTCTCATAAACTCATAAATATTAAGAATTTTAATTATTAATTGAAAAACATTTCTCATAAATTATGGCACATTTTAACATTTTTTATTTAATTATTTTTTGAATTTACTAGTAAAAGATCAAATATGTATATAAATTCATTTAAGCCACTAAACCAACCAACTAAGCCATATTGTTTGTTTTAATAAATAAATTGTGAGGTGATGACGTGTAAATTGTAATTTCAAACGAGTTGACTAGCAAGTATTGGTTGGACCTTATATAAATAATATGATACACTATTCTCACGATCTCCTCCTTGTTCACGCTTGCACGTGGAAGCAAATACGGTCTCTTAGTTTTATATAATTGATTAGGCTAATATTATAGTAATTTATTTATTTTTAAAAGATTATAATATTTATTTATTTATATTTGTAGTTTCATAATTTATTAAATTTATGATTTTAATTTTTTAATTTTATTATAAATAATTTTATTATCTTAATTTTATTAAAATTACAACAAAGTTAAAATTTTAGTCTTTATAATTTTGTTTTAAATGACCAAAATTATAAAATTCATGAAATTAAAAATAATATTATTATTTAAAATAAAATTAAGAGATTAAGATTAGAAATTTAATAAATTATAAAGATAAATAATATAATTAAGTTTATTTAATATAAATAAAATTTAATTATATTTATATGTAAATAAAATAAAATTGTCTATTATAATTATTTGACCAAATGTTGGAGTCAAATCTTGATGTTTTTATAAGGATGAAATAGCGTGTGTAATAGTTAATAGTTTATTTCACTAAAATTCTCAAGAAACCAAATTCTTGCCTAACCATGAAAGTGAGAAGTGAATTCTAAAATGCGTTGTAATAGTATTGTTTCTCACAAAAGTTAATGAGTCCCACTAGTAGGACTCAACTTTGATGTATAATTACATTACTACAATAATTATGAGGTATTGTAACTTAACAAGATCTAAATAAAAAATAGACAAATTACAAAAACTAATGAGATTAATCACACTCTTTATGATTTAGAGAAACTTGATGATGCCTATCATTTGTCATGTGATGAATATTTTATGAGTCTTTGATTAAGATTATTAAATAACTTATAAAAACTTTATATAAATATTATTATGCATATAAAGTATATAAATAATAACTAAAGAAAAAATAATTATTATATGGTGTTCATGAAACACCCTATAAAAAATACATTGTGTCATAAACACTATATTTTTAATTAGTGCTAAGGGCATTGGATCCCCTCATATACGAAGTGTTGGATGGGATAGGTATGGACGAACATGCCTTCTGAACTATTTGATTGAATAAGAGTCCATCCTATACTTAATAAGATCCAAGTACATGTTAAAGACACATTATATTTTACATCATACCTTTAACACCATTTAAGAAAATGAATTTCATGTCACAGCATGTTCAATGGGCATCCCATTATAATTTGTTAAAAAAAAGTCTCTTTCTACCCTATTTATGGGTGGGGTTTTGATTTTTTTAATTTTCATTTAAAAAATAATTTCAAAAAATCAAAAAATCAAAAGAATTATTTTACTTTTTTTTAGTGAGTTGGACTAGTTGGATCTTTTTGCAAGAGGGCTCACAAAATATTTGCCAAATCCACTCTAAAAGTGACCCAACAAAAATATTTAGGCTTGCTAATCCATTAAAAAGTTTGAAATATACTTTTTTATTCACTAATCACACATAAAAACTTATTTAACTTTTAAAAAAATTATTTTGTTACTTGTTTTAAATGAATCAATATGAGTCAATTTGTATTCACCCAAATCATATTCTCTTTGTATTAAAATTATGGGTGTTAATTTAGGTGGGATTGACGATGCAATCCTAATATTTTAAGATGGATTTTGAACCACTAAAAAATTAAAATTTTGTTTGGCCCGGATCATTTAATGCCTTTAAGGCATGACGGCCAAGGTTGGATCTTTTTTTTTTATACACTTAAATTATTTTTTGAAGTTTTTATATTTTGTAAATTAAAAGAATATGACAATTCAATAATTGTATAAAATTTATCTAAGTAAAATTTAAATATAATTATTGATGATGATTGATTAATTATTTTTTATTTTTATTTTATGTTATTATTTGTAGAGATTAAGTTTATCATGGACGGATGATATATTATGTATAAAAAATTTCATAATTATTAAAAATAATTGACAATTTAAGTTTTATTTTATTATAATTTTTTAATAATTTTTTCATATATTAATATATTTAATTTTGTAATAAGTTAATTTTTTAAAAAATAAAATTTTTAACCTGAGTCATTATGACTGGTCAAGTTATTGGCATTTTTAATTAAAATAATATAAAAAGTTCATGCATATATAACAAATATCATATGTCACAACCAAAATAGAATTTTTCTTTTTCAACCGAATATGCCATTTTAAGTGTTTGGACTAAACTAGCCCCACAAGTTAATCCCATCTGGGCAGCTGACAAGGGTATATAAGGCAGGCAAAGTGGTAGGAAAATTTTTCATAATATTTTAAAAATATTTTTCTCCCAAGCAATGCAGAGTGAAGGGTGAACGACCGTTGTTTCTCCGCACACCATAACCAAACCAGGAGAAGTTCATAGTAAGCAAAGCAATAGTACTTAGCTTTCAGATTCTCTCTTCTCTGCCTTTCCTCCGCTAACCCTAAAGCCTTACCTTCGATTCTCCATGACCACCTCTGCGGCGAAGCCCTCTCAGCCTCTCTCTCCTCACAACTTCGGAGATCTCTTCGATTCCGTTGAAGCTTTCCTCTTCGATTGCGATGGTATATAATCTCAATTTCCATCAAAGTTCTCGATTTTTCTCTTCCTGAATCTGTTTATATGATATGAATCTCGTTACCGTTAGGTGTCATTTGGAAGGGTGATAAGCTTATCGACGGTGTTCCACAAACTTTAGATATGCTTCGCTCCAAGGTGTGTGTATACTGTACCTTTCTTCATTTCCTTGATCAGATTGAAGAACTTTGTTTTCATTCGTCTGTTCGTAAGTAATTTGATTTTGTGTTGTACTTTAGGGGAAGAAGCTGGTGTTTGTGACTAACAATTCATTAAAATCGAGGAGTCAGAACGCTAAAAAGTTCCAATCTTTAGGAATTTCGGTTTCCGAGGTTCAGTTTGAATTGAAATGGGATTTGAATTTAATTTTTGTTATAATTGGAGCAATCCTTTCACTGCCACCTTTTCCATTTTGCAGGACGAGATTTTCTCATCGTCTTTTGCAGCAGCAATGTACTTGAAGGTCAACAAATTTCCTTTAGAAAAAAAGGTTGGTGAGGTGACTTGTTAGGGCAAGGGTCGTTTTTCAGATCATTATTTCTTTCCAAGCCATAGTTAACTTCATTTCCTCTGTTGCTGAGTAATTATTATTTTTTGTAAATGGCAAATGGTGTGGTGTAATGAACTTAGTTACATTTCATCTTACTACTTTCAGTTTCAGCTTACATGTGCCTCTTACTCTTAGCATCTTAAAGCTAGATAAAACGAAAAAATTTCTTGGAGTTAGATTCTAGTATTATTCAAAGTCTCATTGCATGCGATTCAGTAAACATTTTTTTGTACATGCAAAGTTCTGATCACATCAGTTTGTTTCTTCCTGAGTTTCTTCGTGTTTCCCATGTTGATCGAGTCTCAATATTTCTTTCCACTTTAATTTCCTGGCTTTATCTAGGATACTCATACTCTTGGTCATAAATTATTAAAACAGTCATTTTAGTATTTCACTGGTTGCAGTTTGCATCTGTGGTGATCGTATGTAATCCAGATTGAGTTTGAGTGTTTTTCTGCCACAATAAGTGATCTACAGTATCCATTTTCTCCATTGGTGTTTTATCTTCAAAATTTGCAGGTTTATGTCATAGGTGGGGAAGGTATCCTAGAGGAGTTGCAGCTTGCTGGATTTACTGGTCTTGGCGGTCCTGTAAGTTCTGCAGATTCACATTCCTAATTGATATTTAAGATTACATTGTCTAGAGAGTTATTTGGGAGACACATAGTGTTTGTCTCCCAAATTAATTATTTCCAGTTTGAGTTGTCTTTTGTTCCGGAATTTTGTTGGCTAGATGATTATTCACCCTTGTTAAGTAAGAAATTATTTTTTTGTGGGTGGGGGG
>JASKGM010000005.1:4629415-4653220 GCA_034509205.1 Ceratonia siliqua | reverse complement strand
AACCCATATGCCACTTTCCCAGAGAGCTCTCATTAAAACAATTTCAGCCAACTCTTTGTATGAAGAGCTCATTTATTGATGCAGCCCCTAAACTCTCTCTTTCTAATTTTCTCACATCTAAGGATTTCTGATCCTTATTCAACCCTTTGTCCCATCACAAATACAGCATTTAGAAGTTGGGCCCTGCTTGGTTTATATTGCAAATATACACAAAATAATGAAGCTAATTGCTAGAATAATATTATAAGAATTGAGAAAATTATTTTTCAATGCTTTTAAAATAATATTTTATGAGATATTATATACTTCTCTAATATTTCAGAGAAAAATACAACACTTTCTTAAATACTCATAAATATTTTTTAATAAATTATTGTCAAGTGTTTTTAAAAGTATTATATATTTTAGAATAATATTTTATAAGTTTTTAATTTAAGTATAAAAAATAAAAATAAAGTTTATTAATAATCATTTAAAAGATAGTATTTCTAAAGACACATGAATAAATTTTTTAATGAGAATTTGAAGAAATTGGGTGGTTTTTTCGTTGCAATCTCAAATGAACATAATTCCTATTTTGCATACAATGAAATTAAAGCCTCTTCTTTTTGCTACATAATCAAGAGCTTTAATGCTCATTCCTTTATTCCAGATGGACCACTGGAACTTATAGCTTTGGATATTCAGTAATACACTTCTATTTTTCATTGGATCACCCAAATATTCTCATCAACCATTGGTCCATTACTTAGTGATTTTATTGACTATAAGGGAAAGTAGGCACCAGTTTTAGGCAACCAAAAATCTTGATGTCGGCCTAAGTGATGGGAATTTGTATTTCTGTCAGATGTTTCTTGCAAACATAATCATAATGACAATTATTATCCATAGAAAAACCACCTCCTCCCTCTTTTATTTTTGGAAAACCAAATTTTAAAACTTTTAATTGAATTATTTTGGATTAAATATCCAATAACAGTTTTTTTTAGTAACTGAGCTTTTGAACTAAATATCCAGCATGATCATTTAAATAAATTAAAATAAATATATCTGTGAGTCTTAAAATTATAATTCTCTGATTTAGTTCAACTCTCTTTGCTCTCAATAATATTTAAATTTTAACTTCATAAAATCAAAGATCCAATGCTGATTTAAAAGTTGTTCATCTGACTAAGAATAATTTTTTTTAATAGTTGAACTTTTGAGCCAAATATCCAACATGGTCCTTTTAAATAAATTAAAATAATGTATCTGTAAATCTTAAAATTAGAATTTTCTCATTTTTTAAAAAAAATTCTGAAGCATGCTTTTTTTATTATTATATATAATTGGAGATAACTTATTCAATCAACAGAAGGTTCATTTTATTGGGAAAAACTTTTTCCCTTGAAAAACAATGTTAAAATTAATTTTAAAACAGCGCCATAAAGTATAAACCCTATTATTGAAAAAGAAGGGCATTATTGTCATGGTACTGATAAAAAAAATTGGAGAATACAAACTTAAATAAGTAGACAAAAAAATGGAGAGAGAGAGAGAGAGAGAGAGAATTATTTGGGCAAAGGCATGACAGACAGGGGCAAGACCTCAGAACAGAACTGTTTAGTGATTTGGACCCCTCTAGTTCCTGGACAAAAACCCAATGAAATTATTGAATGACGGAAAAGCTTTGCTTTAGCTTTGACCTCTCTCTCTCTCTCTCTCTCCGCCTAATAGTCCACCACAGGCGGAGGCCCAGTCTAATCTTATGGCTCTCCCCAGCATCCCTTTCCTCTCTCTCCTTTTCTAAGCTACCAGGAGCTCTCTTTCTACAGTGTTTTCTCCCTTTTTTTTTTTTCCACTGCTAAAAGCAACGCCGCTGAGTTCTGATCCTTGAAATAAGGTACTCTTTTGGGCTTATCTTGCTTTCCCTTTTAGTGTCTTGCATTTCTCTTGTTATGGGTTGTACCTATTTGCCCTCAAGTTTTGCTTTTTTGCATCTGGGTCTTTATCGTCCTTCGAATCCGCTTCAGATTTGACTGAAAACCGTGGTTCTTTGATCAAGATCGAGGTTTCGTTTAATTGACCCGTGATCATTTTCATGTAGCTGTTTATGTAATTTTATCCATCTGAGTTGGTTAATATCTGTCCAAAAACTGCATTATCTGGTTGGGGGCCTAATTTGACTGATACCTTCTTTTTTGTTGGTCGTCCAAATCCAGCCCTCTTTATTTTTTCTTAAGTAATTTTATTGTTTTTTCGGTGGGATTTCGACTGCCTCTTATCTTTTGGGGGAGGGTGTTGAGGAGATGTGAAGAGATTGTATGTTTTGTTGGTTGCTTATAGTCATCACTGTTGAGCTTTACTAATCTGACCATGGTCTGCATGCAGCTCCACGGCTGAACTTTTTTTTTCCTTTTCTTTCTTTCTTTTTAGAGATAAAGATTTACTAATTGGGTTTTAGCTGCTATCAGTGTTTTCTCATGAATAATAGAATTTGCGCTTACTTAGAAGCAGTATGAGGTTCGCGTTGCCTGATTATCTTGTTATACTTAAGCTATTTTAGGATGTGTATGTGATACACTCTGTGGGCGGTACTATTTTACTGATTACTGGATCTATTGCTGTCTCATCTTAAGTGCGAACTGTTGTGTGATTATTCCATAGCTGCATAGATTTTGCTTCTTTATTAATAGATTGGTAGATCACTCTCTGCTCTCATATTAATGTTAAACAGAGTATGTTTTCCTCATCATACTGCAAGAAAATAGCTGACAATTTCTTGATGATGCCTTTGATAGGTTGTTTTCTTGTTATTGACGATATTACAAGAGAAGTTATTTGGACTATAGAGGGAAGATACAATGCTAATGGAGATGGATAGCTAGCCATGGATTTGGTCAATTTGATCTGAATTAAAACTATTTATCATCTCTGATGGACTCAAAAACTAGTGCCAGAGTTCCCCAAAAACAGTATCAGAAGACAGCTGGGATTCAAACGTTAGAGGCAAAAGACATCAGGCCTTCTTTGCTGCAGGTTTCAAAGACAGGCAAACCTGAACTGGCTGCTCCTGAAGATTTATCAAAATCTGTTAAAAACGCATCAAAGCAAAATACTGGAGAAACTTCTCAAAACAGGAAGTTGGGAGTTTCAAACCAAAAGGAGCTTGTTGATTCCTTGATTAATAAATTTGGTTCTGGTGCTTCCTTATCTGTTCATGAGCAAGCATCTGGAGGAGTTGACCATGCTGTTAATGGGAATAGAGGCTTGCAGGAAATCTCTATTGATCAAGAAAAGAAGACATCAGAGTATGGGAGTGTGAAGAGCAGTTCTGTTTCTGCCAAAGTTAGTGATGGGGCCAGCAGTCTGGCAAAGACCAGTGGAAGTGCCAAGATTAGTGATCGAGCTGATTTTGTCGAGAGTGGTAAGAGCAGTATCTGCAGAGGAAGTACAAGCAGTGACGTGAGTGATGAGAGTACATGTAGCAGCTTTAGTAGCACCGTCAACAAACCTCACAAGGCAAATGACTTGAGATGGGAAGCCATCCAAGCTGTCCGAACTAAAGATGGGGCTTTGGGTTTAGGTCACTTTAGACTACTAAAGAGGTTGGGTTGTGGAGATATTGGGAGTGTGTATCTGTCTGAGTTGAGTGGAACTAAATGTTGTTTTGCAATGAAGGTAATGGACAAAGGTTCCCTAGCAACTCGTAAAAAGCTGCTTCGTGCTCAGACAGAAAGAGAAATACTGCAGTCACTAGACCATCCATTTCTCCCGACTTTGTATACCCATTTTGAGACAGAAAAGTTTTCATGCTTGGTAATGGAATTTTGCCCAGGTGGAGACCTGCACACTCTTAGGCAGAGGCAGCCAGGGAAGCATTTTCCTGAGCAAGCAGTAAAGTATGTTTATTTAGAACTCAATTTTGGTTCATTTATTTTAGTTATATTTCGTATACTGGTTCTCCTTTTGTTTACCTGTCTTTGCTCATGGAATCTTCAGTTGTTCCCTTGATTTACTTCGAAGGGTTTTGGCCAATTCTCGGCCATCAGAAAGTGCTGATTATACATTTTATTTTATAAAATTTAGACATGACTTCCTCTCTTTTATTGAAGCATGCAATTTTCTGAGACTTAAAAAAATTTTAAAACTCCACATAAAAAGTTGAAGGAACAATATACACTGGATGCTCCATTTGAAGAAGGCTATGTTCTGTATTTATGGAACCTGTGTGTAACAAATTTTTATTTATTATGTGTCTCTTGGTGGAAGTCTCTAATTCATTGATGTTTGGAGAACATTCTGCATATTTGGCATTCGAATTCAGAGAGTAAAATTTTCAACCATAGTAAATGCTGCAGCATATTGTATTATAATATCTGATTAGGAAAGCAATCCAGCCATGGGTTCATGGTTAATATATGTCAGGATGCTTCTGAAAAGTGGACCTAATTTTAGATATATTAAGCTTAAGAAGCTTCCTAGTGATAAAGGTAATTTATAGTTCTAAGGGGCTTGTTGCTATGGTCAATAAGGGAAGAAAACTAGGACTGAGGCATTATAGAGGCATCATACCTTTTTTCAGGAAATTGTATTTATAATCACAGCAAATTTCGTTTTATTTATTTTTATTTATTTAGAGCTTTCCCTGGGTAATTCCTTAAAATCTAATGGAGGCACCAGGAGAGGAGGCAGGGATGGCAAAACTCCTTGTAAGCAGGGATCCCTGCAAGAACTGGGAAGACCTTTACCCTGTGGGGATGGGGATAGGGATGGGGGGAAATTTTCCCCCTTAAGGATTTGTGGATGGGGATGGGGATGGGGATCATAACCCCCCGGTGGGGTCCCTGCCATATACAAAATTATTAAAATATTCTTAATATATATAATTAATTTAATATATATTTATACATATTTTAATAAAATTTTATTTTTATTATTACAAAAATATTATTTATTACTTTCAATGTGAAAATTAAAATTATATTTGAGTTAATAATTTAATTTTATCATTATCTTTTTCTAATTATACATATTTCTATTTTATTTTGTTTAGTTTTATTTCTTGTATTTGGGGTTCCTGGTGATCCTTGAGTCCCCGTGGGGAATGGGGATGAGGGGAATTTCTCTTCCACTATGGGAATTGGGGGAGGGGATGGGGAGACGGGAGGGGTGGGAAAGGGGAGCAGGAAGGCCTCCCTGTCCCCACCCTGTCCTGTTGCCATCCCTGAGCGGAGCACCCTTATGCCCATGCTGTTCTGTCTAGATTTAGGATGCATATGGATTGCTGCACTCTCTGTTTGCAGATCACAGGGCTTGTTTATAATGTACAGACATCGAAAACTAATTTCAGTTATTATGTATTAGAACATGTTGAGTCTGGGATCCTCCTCTTTGTCATATATGAAGAATATAGGCCGTGGTTGAGATTGCAGTTTTGAGACCCATGGGTTTTAATGTATTGTGTGTTTTTGTCATTTCTTTATCATCCCCGCCTCCCAAGTTTCTTTATTACAGTCCTATATGATGTCCAGTAATGTATTCTGGAATGTCAGATATCAGATTGTTTTGTTGGAGTGCATATCTGAAAGTGCCATGAAAATGGGGTCAGAACCCAAAAGCAGTTATTTGTACTTCATTTGGCATAGTTCCTGATCTCTTATTGTAGAAGCTTGTTTTCAGAAAATAAAAATTAAGTGGAACACTTTATTGTCATTATATTGAAAGAACTGATTCTAACTCTAAAGCAACTGTCTCCTAGCCTAGACATGATTTCTTTTCTTTTCTTTTCTTTTCTGGGGATTTTGCCTAATGTAAGCATGATGTGGATTTGAGTTTATGGTAACAACTGCTAATTTCCTGTTAACTTGCAGATTTTATGTGGCAGAGGTCCTACTGGCTTTGGAGTACCTCCACATGCTTGGTATTGTCTACCGTGACCTCAAGCCAGAAAATGTCCTTGTTAGGGATGATGGACATATTATGCTCTCTGACTTTGATCTTTCCCTCCGTTGTGCTGTCAGTCCAACTCTTGTTAAAACCTCGTCCATGGAATCTGAGCCTTTAAGAAAGAATCCTGTATATTGTGTCCAGCCTGCTTGTATTGAGCCACCTTCCTGCATCCAGCCATCCTGTGTTGCTCCTACAACGTGCTTTTCACCCCGGCTCTTTTCTAGCAAATCGAAGAAGGATCGGAGACCTAAAAATGAAATTGGAAACCAAGTGAGTCCATTACCAGAACTCATTGCAGAGCCTACTGATGCTCGATCTATGTCATTTGTGGGAACCCATGAATACTTGGCACCTGAGATCATCAAGGGTGAAGGTCATGGGAGTGCAGTTGATTGGTGGACTTTTGGAATCTTTCTATATGAGCTGCTGTTTGGTAAAACTCCTTTTAAGGGATCTGGGAACCGAGCTACATTGTTTAATGTTGTAGGTCAGCCTCTTCGATTTCCAGAATCACCTGTTGTCAGTTTTGCAGCAAGGGATCTTATAAGGGGGTTGCTTGTAAAGGAACCACAGCACAGATTGGCATATAAACGAGGGGCCACTGAGATTAAGCAACATCCCTTTTTTGAAGGTGTGAATTGGGCATTGATCCGCTGTGCTACCCCACCTGAGATCCCAAAGGCTGTAGAATATGAGAAGATACCTTCCCCGGCCTCATCAACCAGTGAAAAGGCTGCTAACCATATGTCAATTCCTGATCAGAAAGGTTCCGGTAATTATCTTGAGTTTGATTTCTTCTAGGGTTAGACAATATAATTTCTGTTAGAGGGGAGGAACTGTTTTTCAATGTGGAACAGATGATGAGGAATTGTATGTTTGTTTTTGTTGGCTGTTTGCATTTTCAAAGTTGTATGGCATAATTAATGCATGGCTTCTGTGTCATCTCAAAGCTTAAAGGAAAATTTCCCTATTTACTAACAGTGCATTAAGGAACTTGGGCTGGCTAATGGTGATGATGATGCTCCTAGGGATCAAGTGGGAAGTATGAAAAATGTGGAAACTGGAAACTGAAGTACATTGGCATTAGGCAAAATACAGTGCTTAATAGGCCTGAAAATAAACTACAATGGACAATGGTTTAAATGGTTTCTTTTTATTGAGTTAATTATTTTTTCGTGTTCTAAAGACGTTGTATTATATAATTGTATCTTATGAGATCCACTTTTCTCTTAAATGTCTCACTTTTAGAACAATGTCTTAGGATGACAATAAAGCAAAATACTGAATATTACGAAATACTGTTTTGAAATATGGTGCTTTTGAAGGTGGCTAAATAAAATTTAACTTTATTTTGACCCTTGAGCGTAAGGGTGAAAATTTTAGAAATTATGGTTGCCGGAGCTCCATTTGAGTAGTAGGCCTCTCCATAAAGAGAGATCGACCCCTCTCCCATCCCTCCTCTCTACGAGGAAAAGTTGTAAAACCTCCCAAGAGACAGTAAAATTCAGGTGGCTTTTACAATGCTTGAGTATTATTGTTTTTAATTTTTAAAATTATAAATTTGTTTTTTAATTTTTATTTTAAGAAATAAGTTAAAATAATTTGAAAAAAATTAAAAAAATAAAAAAGAATCAAAAGATTTTTTCAGGAGCATTGTAGAAGGACCCTAAAATTCAAGAAGGTACCTCCTATTGTAACTTCATTATCCTGCTAAAGTATACACATCAACTAAACAACTCATCCAACAAAAAAAAACCACTTTTTTCTCTCCTTACTGAGTAAATAATGAAGATAAACGGAGCCTGTGCTTCATCTGTGTAGCTAACATATTCATAGTCTAACTCAACCAGAAAAAAAGAAGTGAAAAGGACAATGTTCAATCTTCACTCATCTTGGTGAAGAAATTTTGGGTCCAAATAACCATAAACGCTTAGAGGGAACAAAACTACGGGCTTCATCTTCTTCTATTGAAGATCTGGAACGGCCACTGTCACTGGAACTGGAAGGTGATGAAGAGCACCCACTCATCTGGTCAATCACATCCTTTCCTTCACATATGATTTTAACATCACATTTCTCTGGTGCATTCTTGAGTACCAGATCTGCTATGGCATTTCGCCTGCTAGGCCCAGTTTTGCTAATCATCCAAATAATAAAAACAATTCACAGATTAGGGGAAAAAAAATTGTAAGATGAATCTCAGAGATGGAAATTTCCAGTGCAGGACATGGTACCGTAGATTAGATTTTGTAGTTCCAATCACCAATTTTCTTATACTGAGATTCTTAACAAGGTCCACGATGGCCTTGGCCACCTTGTCATCTTCAATAAGCATAATCTCCACCTTAACCTGTATCTTACCATGATTATAATCTTTCTTGAATTGATTAAAAAAACGTAATTCTAGTCCTAATAAAGTTGTCTGCTATGTTATGTAGACTTGCTAAAAAGTGATTTCTTTCACCTTTGAAGCAACGCATAAGTCAATGAACCTTTGAAGAAGCACTTTCCGCTTGCCCTTTTCTTGGTGTAAGTAGAAGTTGACATACTCTGAATTTACATGACTCCTTGGAAATTTTCCCACTGCCATTATTACACATTCAAAATAATATAATCAAATAAACAAAGACATATTTAGATAGCAATACATATATTGGTTACTTGCGTTGAAATGCAAACCACTTTCATTCTCTTGGCTTACAACCAACCAACAAAAAAGTTCATGAATAAGTGCTTACGATGCCAAACAGAGGTGACAATTTTTTCCGTTTGCATGGAAATGGGGATGGGAACCTAACTTCTTGCCCCGGTAGAATATGCCATATTAAAAGTGCTATAATACTTTTTATTTATTAATATATATATTATTTATAAATTTGGGATCTTTGTAAGAAAGAGTGATAGAGAATTTTTCTCCTTCACTAGGCCAAAGGGGGATAGAAAGAGATAAGAGTGGCAAGAAAAAGAGCAGGCACAAACTTTCTACTTTAATCTAACTATCATGCTCTTTTCGTTGAGATTGTGTCACGTGTCGTTTTTCATAAAAAAAAAACACACCACATAATACAATCCTAACAAAGGAGATATGATGTTAGTAAAGTACCTGAATTATTTCCCTTAATCTAATGTCATCCCTAACATCAAACAAGGGTTTTAACGCAAAAATGAATTCCTTTAAAAGAAGATACAAAAATGAATGGGCCGGTGGGATTGAAGGAGCCTACTCATACCCTCTTTTTTCTCTTCTAAGTGATTTTCTCCATTATTTACACGGTAAATTTTTTAAGAAACTTGGGAGGAATCTGTTTCTTTAAAAAGAAATTCAACTTTAACCAAAAAAAAAAAAGACTCAAACCTATAGCAAAGGGTTCATAAAGTTAAAAATACACAAAGTAAAATAAACTAAAAAAAAAGAAATACACAAAGGAGAAGACGAGTTGTTACTTGGACTTGGAATGAGCTTGATGAGAGGGAAGACATGGAGGAGATAGAGAGTGGTAGAGGGAGTTACGTAGTGCTTCAACGCCCACGAAAGTGCTTCCAAACTCGACCCACCATCGCCCACTGCCACATAAACCCTATCCTTCCCCTTCTCCTTCTCAACATCAAGAGAGAACACACTGCTTTCGCACTCTTCTTCTCTTATCGTATCCAAGGGTGATTTCAGATTGATCTCAAACAGCTCCTCTGAATCTTCGTCCCCTATCTCGCTGCTGCTGCTGCTCCAGGCTTCTTCCTCAGAGCCATAGTGCAAGCACTCCTGCCCAGTTTCCCTTGACTCTGTTGACATTTCGTGCCCAAATTTACATCCAGAATGGACCACAACTAGAGCTATTTGAGAAGGCAGATCATCATCAGAAACAGAATGGATAGCATAATCTGTGTTGCTTCTTCTTCTTGTTGTAGCTTGGATGATGAGAGTCTACGTTGACTCAAAGGGACACAATCATACAAGACTCCCCACAGGGAGAAAGTTCAGATATTGTTCATGGAAATCTGTTAGAACTTAGCCGAACCAAGTTTTAATTAATAGTTTGCTTTGACTTTTTCCTTGAATCTCCAAAAACCACGTTAATATAGAAAAATTCCAATATAAATTATTTTTAGGTCTCTATATATATACAATGGTAACTCATAATATTTCATTTTTTAACTAATTTTATTTTAAGATATTTTTATAGAATTATTCAAAATAAAAAATATTATGGCTATGTAAACTTATCTCAAAATTTTATTATATGCATAATTTATCACTATCTTAATTATTCAGTTGACCATGAGATAAGGATATTCAAATTTATCCAACTGTTGATAACAATGCTAACTAAATAAGATATCAATATATATTTTGAGTACTAACAAATTGGTTGATAATGATATTTACCGTTAAATAAGAATATTAAATTATAATTACTACATAAAATACAGATATATATTTTGAGTATTAAAAATTCCTCATTAATTATATAATACTTATATATTTATTTTTATCAAATATATTAATTTCTTTTTTCGATGACAAAAATTTAAGAGAAAGATAAGTTATTCTAGTTCTAAGGTGATACACCATAATCAATGGATTATAGAGTTTGATCTAATTAATTACCAATTAAACCAAATATATTAAGTTTAACCTATATGAGTTGTCCTATCTATTAATTAGGTGTCAATTTGAAAAATTGTAATCTACTTTATGATGGTAATACTTTTCAATGATAGGAAAGTCTTGGATATATATCAATACAGGTTTCACATACAACAAAATTCATAATTAGAAGAAAAAAAAAGGCAAACCATTCATTGACTATACCTTCTAGATTATCGAGTGTTTCCAATATTTAAGTTAAATATTTTTTTTCTGTGAAAGAAGTTAAATACATTTTATACTAAAGGCTATATTATATATTTATACCTTTTAAGTTCTTGAAGAAATATAGAAAATTTTAAGCGATTTTCTAAAAAGAATTCAATTAAGTTTATAAATTTATTAATTGGATCCAAAACAAAAGATCCGTTTATTCTTCCTAAGTAGAAATTGACTATTATTAGACAATATCTATCAAATTAGCAAATTGTTGGACTATGCCATATTTCTATATTTAAATATTATTAAAAAAATTGCCACCTAATCTTAAAAAATTAATATTGTTAAGTTTAAGTATATATCACCTAATCATGGCCTTTACCATTAGACCAATTTTTTTAAGAGTATTTGTTAAGGATTATATAATAAAATTATTGGCCTTCTCCTACAAGCTTAAATTTTTGGATTGAAATAGTTGTTGATATGATATTATAGCCTCTATAACTAAGATGTTGTTTGAATATGCTTGTATTTTTTAACAGATGCTTTAAATATAAGTGTTAATTTAAAAAAATATATTTGATATTTGGATGTAGTACTTATGTAAAAGTTATTTTCTTAAAAATCATATGTGTTGTGTTTGTATGCAAAAAATATAAAAGCATTTTTATACAAGTAAAATTAAGATATATAAAAATATTTTTTGAAGAATTTATAAAATATTTTAAAAATATATATGTTCAAAACTTTTTTTATTCTATTGGAACCTGTTTTTTTTTTCATATATTACAAATTATGACTTTCTAAAAGTACATGCTTTTTATTTATTTTTTAAAAAAAAACTAAAATTAAAAAGTAATAGCCAAACACCTTAATATTTATTTATTTTTACCTAAAATAAGCTGTTTTTTTTGACAAAAAAAATTGTGTCCAAACAAGCTTTAAGTAATTAGGAGTTTAATCTTTATTACTCTTATTTTTTATAATTTAATTATTCACGCTTTAAATTTGAAAGTGACTTTTAAAGTTTGAATTAAAATAGTTGTTGACAATAAATGTCATGCTATTATTTTCAATAAAAAAAATTATGGATTACGTGTGGTTTGAATTAATTTTTGAACAAAATGAAAATTTTAATTGAAAAAAATTAAATTTTTTAATAAGATTCGATTGAAAAGCCGTACTAACTGAAGAATTCAAAGTATGATTTGGGGTATATTAAATTCAAATTAAATAAGTTCTTCCCAAAGATCACGAACAGAATATGCCTTTCCGCATGGGGGAAGGGGAACTACTTGTTTGAGCCAATCAGCGCCGAGTCAGATGATTTTTTTTTTCTATTGCTTTTCGCTTTCATGAGGCGTGATAACGTAAAGTCTAGTTTTTGGACCCTCCCCTAAGTTACAATTTATTTCTTATTTTAAGGATCAATATAAATAATTGATTCTAATTAATGAAATTGAATAGTAATTTTTAAATCAGATAACATTGAATAATAATATTACAAACTCTCACAAAAAAAGAAAAAAGAAAGAGAGTTGTTACATAATATAAATAACCCAGGTAAACTTTGTGAGAGTTTGTGAAGAATATAATTTGTAACAATAATGTAAGTAGATAAAGTTTATGATTTATCTAAAAAATCTCTTTTTTAGAGAATTTGCTCATACTATAAGATAAGATTACTAATTGTTGGTTCAACGAATAGAGAAATTCTTATAAACATATAATGTAACTTGTGTTTTTGTAAATTTCTGATAAACCTTATTTTACTCTTTTAAAATTGGATTAGGATTATTTTTTTAAGGATTTTTTGGTATCAATTGACATTAATTTTTATCTTAATTAACTCTTCAAATTGGATAAACTTGACATAAAGTTAGTCTTTAAAATAATTAATTAATACAAAAAAAATATTTAAAAGAATGGATTGAGACTAAACTTATCTTTGAGAAAGCAAAATAGACTTTTCTCTAAGGTGGTGTTTGGTAGATGGTATATCTTAAGATTACTGAGAAAGTGATTTAGGAATAAAACATTCTCATGTTTGGTAGTAGATATAAAAACAGATGCCTAGTAATATTTTTTACCTGGGAAACCTAAAATGTGAAGGAGAAAATTTTTTTCATTCCCTCCATTTTAGATGGAAAAAAAGTTTTTCCAACAATGCATTATAATTTTTTTAGGAAAGTGAAATGCATACCAAATACATTTTATAAACTTTCATAAAATCATATTCCTAGAAATAAGATTCTCAAAAACCTTAACTTTTTCAAACATCAAATTTTCCTGTTACCAAACACCACCTGAATATTAAATGAGTTGGCTTATTCTTATTGAATTATTGCACAAACATGTGGTACATGATTGTGTGTAAGATTACCTTAAAAAAGACTTAATTTCTGTTTATATACAAAATAAGCCGAAACCTTTATCGAGTTTTCGTACAAACCAAAATATTAACTCTTTCCCTTAAAACATAACTAAGTTTAATTATGAATTGTGTGTCAAGAACTATTTCAACATCAAAACAAATTATTTGGTAAATGCCGATAAATAATTTTATGAATCTCTCTTACCTTCTTCGAAAAGACTTGCATATGGAAGAAAAGATGTTCACATTTTTCATGATGAATGTACCTTAGCTTGCTGCTCCATACAAAATCAGAACTACTACAAATTAAAAAAGCATCAGCATCCCAACCAAACAATATGCCCATAATGTTATATTCTTCATTCTGGTTTTCTAACACCTCACTTTCATTTCCACTGTTGAACGTTCAAAGTTTAACGCACAGAGAGTCATTTAAACATGGGTTTAAAACAAATACATGAAACCGAATCATTTTGACGATCTTCTTCTTTCACTGAAATGGAACTATGATCATTAGTAGCATTGGCACGAGGGGAGGGGGGAATATGAGGAGAGGGCGATTTCGTCATCTGTTCATTTACTTCCTTCCCTTCACTTATGATTCTCACCCTGCAACTTTCTGGTGCATTCTGCAGTATCTGATCAGCTATTCCATTCCCTTTTCTTGATCTTGATTTTCTGTTCATCAAAAATAGAAATTCTCAAATCTCATATGCTTTTAATTACTGAAGTTCTGCCATGGTAGGACACTGTACCTTAGATTGGATTTGTTGATTCCGATGACTAAGTTTCTTATGTTAAGAATGGGAACGAGGTCGAGGATAGCCTTTGCTGCCATGTCACTCTCAATTAGGATGGTGTCCACCTTGACCTGTTTTGATATTTTTGTTACTTGAAATCCTTTTTTCAATGAAACTGGAAAAGGGTTTATTTCCATTGAGACTTTACACGAGTACCTTGGAAGCAGAACATGAATGGAGGAACTTCTGAAGGAGCTCTCTCCTCTTGCCTCTTTCTTGTGCCATATAGCTTTCAACTTGCTCAGCACTCACTTGGTTCTTTGGAATCATTCCCATTCCCACTGTCATCACAGAAACAAAAAGGCAAGACAAACATTCAAGTTTCAAACACGCCCAGATTCATATGGAGAGGTAATTTATTAGAAATTGCATTTGAATCAACCTGAGGAAATTAACCTGCACTTAGAAATGAAAATTTTGACATGAAAGGTACTAAAAGTCAAAGTTGAGACATGGAGACTTGATAAGAATCCCATCTTCAGTAGTCATTTGTTGACTCTATGGATCAATTTACTACAGTTTATACCCTCAAAATAGGGAAATCCATAGATTAAAGTGAAGAAACACAAATGCCTTAAAAACAGAAAAAAGTAAACTTTCCAATTCCATCAAACTTTTTTGACCAATGGCAGACACTTATTTTCATTTTCCACCCCCATGACCTTTAGCCACCTTAAATGGCAAAACAACCTCGCATTTCAACCATTCTCATAACCCAAGATAGACTTTTGTATTTTTCTATAGTGAGAGCAATAAAGATCATATTTTTCTGGTCTAATAATAACTTGGTAGTTAAGACCTCAACCTCGTGCGATGGGTAGGCCCAGCTTCGAAGACTTGCCCCCGTCAATTCCAATGAAACAGAACAAAAAAAAAATTAAAGAAAGAAAATGATGGGAAAATTGGTATTTTTCTTACACGGATTTGGAATGTGCTTGATCTCGGGGAAAACATGGATGAGATAAACCATGGTAGAAGGAGTAATAATCAAGTTCTTCAGCGTCCATAACAGAGCTTCCATGCTTGTCTCGCTCTTACCCACTGCTACATAAACACAGTCTTCTGCCTCTTGCTCTTCCTTAATCGCCGCCATAGGCCCAAGGTGGTGGTGGTGGGTATCTTGCAACTCCGACGAGCTCTCTTCCTCTATCTCGCTCATGCCTCCGCCTCTGCCATAACCAGAGTAATTCTCCATGGCTTTACAGCTGCTGTCTTCACCGGAATAGTGGAAGCCCTGCACTGTCGACTCCGTTAATACTGACGACATAACAAATATATGGGTCTCTATGAATTGATCTCTTTGCTTTCAGTGAGGGAAAAAGATTTGGTTTTTAGATTCTCTCCGTGCTGGAATTCATGAGAGATTAATTGTTGAAGGTGATGGAAGAAGGAGTATTTTTTTTGGTTTTCTTGTTCAGCTAAGACTGGGAGAGGCCGAAGCTACCTCTTATAGGGTATATCGGAATATGCATTTGTGATGAATTAAATTGTTTGTAGCTTTGAGGAAGGGACAAATTTGAGAATACTTACATATGGATTGAGGTTGAGGAAATATTGATAATTGAACCCCAACTTTGACTTTTCCACTTTGTCTTAAGAGAAAAGGACAGGACGGACAGTGTAATATAATGGAGGGAAGCATGTTCAAGTTATGGGCATGCAGCTACTTTTTTATTTAAAATAAAATAAAATATTTAAGTCTTAAGAATACTATATTTTATAATACAAAAAATTAATATTTGGTGTTTTACGCTTAATTAAATTCTTACATAAAGCATTAAATTTTTAATTGGTATCAATCATTATTTGTTTTTTATAAAAATATTTATTTAATTATAAAAAATAATTATTTAATTATAATTATAAGAGAATAACAATTTTGAATAAACACTTTTTATAAAAATAATAATGGGTACCAATTAAAAATTTAATGTCCTTTGAAATACTAATTTTTTTATAATAATACTTCATTTGTTTCAATAAAATGATATATGTTCTAGTTATGAGCTTGCAGGTAGTATAATTTTTTTTTTAAAAATATTCAATCTTTTTTAATATTTAAATATTTTAAAATGGTATATCATGAAATTTAATATTTTTTTATATTATTGTGAGATGTCATTTTAAAATTATTTGAGACATTAAAAATTTTAAATTTTATAAATTATTATTTTAAAATACTATATTTGTGAAAATAACAAATAATGTAATTAATTTCTTAAGAAAAAAATACAGTATAAAATTCTTAATTTAAAAATAAAAAATACTCAATTATATTTGTAAGAGGTATAATTAATTTATTATATATTTGGGTTTGTAAAAATCAATTGTTATACCTCAAATAAAAACGTCAAAAAAATTAAAATTTATGAGTAGCATTAATCATCAATGTCATTGTAGGTAATTACTCATTAAGGTATAATTAATGTCATTTTGAACATCTATGTTAGCATTGTATTTGGTCCCCTTAATTTTAACCTAAATAATTTGATTCATATAATTTCATAAAGGTTGTACTTTTGGTTCATTATTAACTTTTCATCTATTTTTTAACAAAAATACTAACATAGATGTTCAAAATACAAATGGACTCAAAAAAATAATAAATCAACCCTTCACATAATCTAATTGCCACATCAGTCACAATTCCCCGAATTTCCCTTCCCCAATTTAGGTGATGTGGCAATGGGTGAGGTAGAAGATTGATGTAGCATTCTTTGAAGTCCTGTTGGCATTTTAAAAGTTTACGTTAATATTTTTATTAAAAAATAAATAAAAAGTTAATGAAAAAATCAAAAGTATAATTGTTATAAAATTATGAGAACTAAATTATTCAAATTAAAATTAAAAAGATAAAAATATAACTTTTATAAATTAGAGAATCAAAATGCAATTAAGTCATATTTTTTAGTTTAATTATTTTTTCAATGTTTGAAATTTATTAATTATTTTGCATTAAATGCACATTTATTTCATCCAACTATATGCATTACACTACCAATTTTAAATTATTTATCATTTTAAAAATTTTATTTTATTTTAAATTATCTGTCAATTTTATATTATAATAAAATATTAATTATTATTTTTTTAATTTTATCCTTATTTATTATTACTTTCAATGAAATAACTAAAATTTAAGTTTTTAATAAAAATAATTTAATTTAATATAATTATTTTTATTATAATTAAAGTTATTTTATAATTTTTTAATTCATTATCTTAAATAATAAATCATTTAAAATGAATAGAGTATTTAACAAAAGTACCTGCGTAGTACTACAAGTCTATAACACGCCTTCAATTAAATTTAACACAACTTGTTGTATATTATATATTTATTCATGACTTAATTTAACTTAATAAATGATTAACAATGAAAATAACAAATATAATATATTAATTAAAAATAATTATATATCATTTTTATATATTAGACGTAAGGGGAACCGCACCAAGCCAATCTCCTTTAATTTATTCAATTAATTTGTTTGGGTTTCATATTTTATAAAAAAATTAAATTTTAAAAATTTGAATATTAATTAGCATAATAAAAACGAGTAATTAATTATGTGTGATTAAAAACGCTATTACAAGGCTGAATTTCATTTTGTATAATTTTTAGAGCCAACATTAGGATATTCAAGGATCAGTGGCATGATTAACGGAGACTTTGACAAAGAGAGATTATTAAATATCAATTGTCTAAAATATTATTGATTTATAAATATTTAATTTTTAATGCTTTTTTAAAATAATAATTTTCTCTTACTTCAATTATATATGTATGCATTTTGTATCTATACAAGTATAGAGGCAATTATTATATATGGTCCGAGAAATGAGGAGTATTTGATATTCTTGTCTAGTGCTTCTAACATATGGTGTCAAAGAACTAGTTAAAAATTATATTACCTTAATAGACACTTAATATCATAATAAGTTTCATAAAAAGATTGAATTTAAATTATTTTTTATTTTCTACATTATAAAAATGATAGTTTATAAAATTGTTTCTTTAATATCAAATAATTATTATAATAATTTGAAATACTAAAAAAATATTTTAAAATATCAAAGTTAATTATTTTTTGTAATTGGTTGAATTAAAAATTACATTCACAGTATAATTGTTAATTGAGCAAACTGCGGGCGTAAATGGCCACTGGCCATTGCGAAGAGATGGACCAAAAAGAAAAATTGTTTACATCGGATTAATAGTAAATAAATAAAAATAGAATTTATTAAAATCAATATCTCACAAATATATGTATTTATTTTTTATTAATATAATTTATACATATTTTATAAATTGAATCTGCTGATCAAAACGGAAGATGACGTTAAGTTTAAACCATTGATCCCACCCATACTGGTGACGTCGTCGTATCACGGTCAAACATCTACGTCGTCGTACTATAGATATTCTCAAGAGAGGGATCACCGTCAAATACTCTATTTACTGGATCAATGTCAATGGATCACAAACAAGACTTTACTTTCTTTCGGCTTCCATTTGTTGATGGGCTTTACATTTTCTGTAACGTGTTATCTTTTGAAACGGATTCCAGCATTTTTTTAATTGATTGAGATATTTATATAAAAGATAAGAGAAATATTTAAAAAATAAATAAAAATAAGACCTAAACCATTCAAATATTTAAAAACAAGAGAAGTGTTTTTTTTTAAAAAAAAAGAGATCTGAACCATCTAAAGACAAAAGAAATATTTGGAAGGTTTAAATTTTTAAAAAAAAATTATCACAAATAAAAAGACTAGGATTCGGATCGGTTATCTCAACTTTGTGAAATGCTTATTTTCTATGGCAATTTACTGGCAGAAAACACTCCTCTCACAACTTATTATGTGTGTTTCATTTAACAAGTACTGTTTTTATCTAAAAAAATGTATCGAGAACTGCAATATTTACTTTTGAAAGCATACTTTAAGGTGTTTACTATATTATATTTGGTGTAATAATACGCCTTTACTCAGATATTCAATGAGAGCCATAATAAATCGAATGAACCGCTAAATATAACTTAGAAAATGGCATTATTCAAGGCTACATATCCGTTCAGTTCAGTGAGCAGTAGCAGAGTGCTTGGATCATTACTGCTTTTTGGGATATTCTTGCATTTGCATTGCTCTGTCTTATATGTTACTTCTGGGGCCCATCTCAAAGCTCTCAAAGGTGCATTATATTTTTCAATTTCTAGGTATTTAACCTGATTTTTCCTTCTCAATTTTATTTTTGGTTGATATTTCTCTAGAAAATAAATTTTCATTTAAAATATACCCAATAAGTTTGATACAAGCTTTGAAAAGTTAGGATGAGTTTAGTTTGTGAAAATATTTCTTGTTTTTATGTTGTGAAGATGATTTTCATTTTTAAATTTAAGTTATAGATAACATGTTTGGCTTATATTTATTTCTTGTTTTCAAAAAATAAAAATTATGAAAATATATTTAGTTTGTAATGTTAAATCATAAAAAATATTTTTGGTTTGTAATGCTAAATTATGTTTTCAATTGTGTTATTGTTTAGTAATAAAAAAAAATCAACTTGTTTAATAAAAAAATATATTTTTCATACACAATATTCAAATAAATAAAATGATATATTCTTCATACACAATATTCAAATAAACAAAATAATTGTATTACAACTAAAATAAGTTCACAATTTTTATAAAATAATATTCAATAATTAATACAATATTCTCAATATCAAAATAAACATCAAATACCTGACTACTACTTTTATTAAATTTTTTATATCTTTCGGCCGTTGCTTTAGAAAATTCTATCCTTACATTCATTGTTTGAGTCAAATGGTCCAAGAGGCTTCCAATTTATCAATCCTTGATATTTTTTGATCTTTATGGTGATGATCACTCGAGCGGTTGTTTTCTTTCTCTTAAAGCTTTCCAATGAAATTTCACTCTCAACATCAATACTTATGAATCAACATAAATATCTTTTGAAAGAAAATCCTTATCTAATATTCGCTCTTCACATGAGGTTGGCAGCGCTTTTGGTGGAGGCATAACTTTATTTCTTTGTGGTTGTGCTAGTATTAAATATTTCACCTAAGATATTATAGTCATGCTTAAAACCATACTTCTTAAATTTCTTGTAGTATCTTCTTTTTTACAACAAATTAATGGACAAAAGTCAATGCGATGTAAGTAGGTGCTTGAAAAAAATACTTTAAAACGTAAAAATATTAATAGTTGTATTTGCACATACCATATACAGTTCTTGTCATACATCTCCATGTGCATTTATTTTATTAACAGTTGAATCCCATGTAACCTTTGTAAGAGCCAACAAAGTTGAAAACTCACGATTTTAAGTACATAGGTGATTAAACTTTAAATCTATCCATACCATAGTTTTCTCTAATCATTCTTGCACGTTCATTATTTATCTCTTTCCAAATTAATTGTTAATAGTTGATGTTTGCATTTATTTTTTCTTTAATCGATCATAGATTATATCAATGAATAACCTCGTGTTTTGGGTTTACCATTCCAGTGGATTGTCTCATTTCTCCCATTTTTCTCTTATCTTATGTTAGCAAGTTCATATTATATATATCAATTGTACGTTAAAAAAACACATTATATATAAGCAGCAAATGAACAAGAAAGTATAAGAGTATACCCCAGAACCATCTCCCAAAATTCCTTCTTATCATACATTCATACTCCAGGCTGAGCGTGCCATGATTAAAATATGTTTCAAGGACCAAACCAGAACACATTGGGAAAAACTGAAACAAATGGTGAAAACATTGAAGCATGGTTTCCCACTGTCAGAGATGAGCTTCTTCCTATTGTGATAGTCTATACCAGTCAGTCCATGAGCACTATGATAATCAAATCAAGAGCAAACAAATAAGCATAAATGCATCAAGAAGAAAATCATTGGTTCACTTATAAATATAGTATGGTTCCTGAACTAATACCATTTCTCCATGTCCAAACAACAAATGCAAAAGCAAAAAGCAGTAAAGTACAATGTAGAAGCATAGTGTGGCTGCAGAAGATAAGGTTTGTATAAAACTGGATGGAAAGTTATGGACATATATATAAAAATTTGGGAAAGTTGCTGCTGAAAAATGGTGATATTCTATCTTTTTCTTTTCGTGGGTTCTAAACAAATGCCCTCAATGCTAAATTACTGGACCAGTTAAAGTTGCAGCTTTGGACCCCATCGCCAGCTGGAACCTTCAAGCATTCCACAGATTCACAAGTATAAATCATTCACATATACTCATCTATTGTAGAGGGTGGGGACTGTGGACCAAAGGATTCCATCTAAAAACCAAGGAGAGTAAAATTACTAGGAAAAGTATATATATTATTGCGTCAAGCTAGTATCTTCTGTGGACCAAAGGACTCCATCTAAAACCAAGGAGAGTTAAATTACTCGGAAAAGAATATATATTATTGCGTCAAGCTAGTATCTTGCTTAAGTCATTCTAGTGGGAAAAGTTGGAGAGTATTATGGTACCATGTTAAATTTGTGAACTCTCTTCAACTGTATGAAAGACTAAATTGTGGCAGACAGAGAAATATATAGCAAAGTATGGGAGGTATTTATCGAGGGATACCAGCCTTTTCGTTAGGATTCTTTAGGCATAAAATAAACTTATTTTGTTTTAAAAAAATTAAAATAATATCTGAGCCATTTAAATATTTTTGAATGGCTCATATGTATAAAAAATAAAGAAAATGACCCGTCAAAAAGACTGGAACGTCCTTATTTATCAGCATCTTAATGAGGAAGTATTTATCATACAAGAATAAAATCTTATATGGAGAAACAACAAAACCCTATAATACTTGTTAATGGAATGGTGGCCGTGATTGGTGGAGAGTGAGCAACTAAAGACCAGAAAATTTGAGTAATAAGGATAATTTATTAAGAAAAAAAAGAGATATTAAAAAAGTAGTTTTTACTTTTACCAAATATTTCATTATACCCAATATCGTTTATATAAAATACATAATCTCATTATTTTTTTTATAAAAAAATAAATTAACTTTATTCTCTATGTGTTTTTATATTTTAAAAATATATGATTTTTTTATTTTTAACACTATTAAAAATATCTTTATATGTACGTGACTAAATAATTATTAAATTATTTATCTTTCATACGATTATATATTTTATTTTTTACAAAATTTATTACAAAGAAATATTTTTTAACTATTACAATTGTCACCGATAAAATTAAAATTAACTTCAAAAACAAATATACTATTGAATATATAATACTTGGTGAGCTACCGCTTTGGGTTGGATTTCAAATTGGTAAGGCTATTTCAAATTGTGTTGGAGTAATGAGACTAGCTTAATTAGGTTAGTGGGGTTAAAACTTATTATATATATATATATATATATATATATGTTATGGGGGCAATTACCCCTACCCGTTTGGCTCTGCCACTGACCAGGACAGCAAGGAACTGTAGATGACAAGCTAGCAGAAGCAGGAGAGTGAGCGTGAGATGAAGAAGCCAAGAAATAGGTTTTCAGTAGTTTTCATATCATTTATTAAATTGTCATCGTATTTTCAGTTTTTTTAACTTAATTATCAAATTGTCATTGTGTTTTTAAAATATTTATTTTTAATTTTTAAAATTTTTAACAAGGAACATTGAATAACTTTTTTTTTTGTTTTCAAGTTTTCAACATTTTTAAAAAAACATTCCTAAGAAAATATTTTAAAATTTTTAACCAAATACATTTTTACAAAAATATTTCTTAAATTTTTAATCAAGAACATTTTTAATCTTACTTCAAATAAAAAAAATACTCAAACCAAATGCAACGTTATCCTTGGGCTAAGCTTAGATTGCCTTGCCTCGAGAGGAAAAGAAAGAAATAATAATATTATGGTTGTTAAAAAGAAAAACTTATGAATCTCATAGTGGAAAACATGTAGGATCCTCTTCTTTGTTGATGTCTACGCGTCTTTGCTAAAAGATTAAAGGGGAGAAAAATAAAGTAAGAAAAATATGCTTTTTAATCCTCTACACTTGTAGAACATATGCTTTATGGGAAAAAAAAGATGAATGAGAAATGAGAAATGAGAAATGAGAAATGAGAAAGAGAAAGAGAAAATTGCAGATGATGATCAAATAAAGATGAAATCTTTGTCTGTTTGTTTGAGCTTATAAGAGAATATTTTTTTTTTTGAGAAATGACTTTTTTAAAAGAAAAAATTATTTTGTATTTAGATGTAATAATTAAGAATTATTTTTAAAAAAGGGTGAATAATTTCGGAGATGAAAATTTTTCTTTTTTCTTATTTTTTTTTTTATCAGGAGAAGTTACAATTTTTAACTTCTCTTTAGAAGAGATTTTCTCTATTTTCATTTACTTATCATTTTTTATAAGTCCAAACAAAAATATGTAATTTGATCAGAACGCATTATTTTTTGAAAATAAAATTTATTCTCAGAATAAACCCAAACAAACAGACATCAGTATGTGACAAGAAAGAGATGCTTTTGGAGAATATTTTTAGTATTAATGTAGTATTAAAAAATTAAATATTATTGTTATAAATATTTTGATACATATATAATTTTTTTCTATATTTTGATAATTAATATAATCATAATTTAAAAATAAATTATATAACAAAATATAAATGACAACAATACTATGTTACGATAGTATTAAAAATATTTCTATGCTAATGAGAATATTTCCAATATTATTATAGTACAAAAAAATTAAATATTATTGTCATAAATATTTTGATACATAAATAATTATTTCTTAAATTTTAACAACTAACATAATCATAATTCAAAAATAGATTACATGACAAAATATAAATGACAGTAATACTATACATGGGAATACTAAAC
>JASKGM010000005.1:4617235-4629315 GCA_034509205.1 Ceratonia siliqua | reverse complement strand
GTAAAAAAATTAAAATCTTCAATATTAAATATATGAAAATTTGGATTCTTTTGTAAGTTTTATTTTTTTTAACTATTAGTTTTCATCTTGATCCCCCTTATTTTAAAAAAATTTTAAAACTTTTGTCTTATTATTTAGACATATGTTATAATGTATGTACATAAATGTGGTACACGTGACTCATTAGCTGTTAGAACTAAATCTAACTTTTCATCTTTAGGCTAAGTTTTACTTTTATCCCAAATGTTATTTTTTTATCATTGTTGTCCATATTTCATAAAATTTTTAAAATTTTTTTTCATAAATATTATTTTAATAATGACTTAACATATTTTTGGACAGAGTTAATGAAAAGGAAAATTTAAAGTTTTTTATGAAATATGGACAAAAAAAGAAAAGAAATAAATGACATTTAAAATAAAATTGAAATTTAATCCCCGATCCAGGAACAAAAAATTGATTATATATATATATATATAAAAGGCTACTCTTATGAGAGAAGTCCCAACATTAAATCCTTATTTGATAGAAACAAAGATGAACAATGGATTGATTAGACAGGTATTATGTGAAAATTTAATATTTCATTAAATACCAATAAATAAATTTTCTTAATTTAAACCCCATAGTTTTTTATATACGTTAATTCATTTGAGAACTGTGCTTAAAAATGATGAAAAATAAAATTTTCAATAATTATTTTTTTGAGAATATGATATATTTAGAAATATCAAAAAATAATAATTTTAAATATTTTTGTTTATAGTCAGCACCATATTTTAAAACAATCATATAGACAAAGAGAACAATGGCTGAGAGCTGCAATTTTTAGATGGGGGAAGTGGAAGTAGGATGGCTGTCTTGTAGGCCCGCCTTTCCTGAATCTTGACCCATTTCTCTCTCTTTCTGTCACTCAGAGTCTATGTAGTTTCCTTCTGTTGCTGGAGCCGGTCTTTCCCAAAATTTCATTTGCAATAACAGTGAAGGAAAAAGAGTAGGAAAGAAGTAAAGCTCGAAAGTTACCCAATCAATTCGGTGTTGTGCACATTACACCAATCATTCTGGGTTTCTGGAGATTTTCTGAGACACTCAAGAAATGGGGGTCGCTTCCCAGGATGCTGTCAACCAGTTGCGAGCATTGATGGATCAAGGTCTTCCCTTTATTTCTTTGATCTATCACTTGCTTGTTTGCTCATTTTTTCCTTCTGGGTTTCTGACTTCACCCATTTTTTTTTTTACTTATGGGTTGAATTTTGAATAATGGTAGTTGAGGAGCCATTGCAGAGAACATTTCAGGTTCGCATTTTGCTTTTTTGTTGAGCATTAAATTTCTTTTTCGTCACTTAGTCCGATCTATTTTAACATGCGTCAAAAGTCTTCAATTGAAATTCTCTTGCTTCACTTCATTTATCTATTTTTACTTTTTCTCTGCTCGAGTAATTTACTCTGAAGTTTACTTTACTGATTTGCTAGTAGGGGAACATGCTAGTTTCTGATAATTGGAATTTACTGTTGATCTTTTTCTTCTGTATGGGCTGTGTCAATTACCATATAGTAGCTTCCTTTCTGGTTATGTGATGTTACTCAGAAAGCTCCGAGGTGTAGTTGTTGTGTATTGTGGGCTGTCATTCCTGAAATCATCGTAATTGCTGTGTCGAGATGTTTTACTAGTGTTATTGACTAATTGGTTCTTCTAGACTCGTTCTGGTGTTTTGCAATCTAGAATCTGGATATTTGGCACGTGATGATTCTGTAGGGTTGGTAAACGAGATATGATTCGAAGCATCAAATTCAATATGGTTTTCATCTTCTATCTCTTTATTAACCTGTTTGAAGGATATAATATTTTCTAGTGTTTCACACTTTCACTCATTGATTAAGTATACATTACAAACCAACATAATGCTAATAAGCTCTCTCGGTTTCCGGACTATTGTAAATCTTATAAAATGCACATAATTATTTAACTAATTAGACTGGGTTTAATGAAAGATGGGAATCTCTTGGTAGTTAATTGACAAGTGATTATGGACAAGTATTTTCACTAGAAAAGCTAATAAGTGTTTCCTCCCTAAAATATCATAATAGGACCAGAAATGTCCGTGATAATTGTTATCAAGGAGCTGATAAAAGAGAATTTTAATATCATCTCAGTTAAAAACATTTGTTTCCTTATTAATCTGATCTCAACTAAAAAAATGTTAATTTAAAGGACTAATATATTGGTGAATCTAATAAACAATTTTACTTAGATAGGGTTTGTGGGAAGAAAATGATCTAATGTTCATTGTTGTCAATGCTGGCTTATTAAAAGTTAATTGTTTGTTGTGATCTATGCTAGAGTTCATCTTTATGGACCAATTCTGATTACTTTGTCGCATTCTAAATATGTAATTGATCATTGTCTTCTCTCTCATTCAGTTGCTGTAATTTGCAGAATGTTCATCAAGGATATATCACTGAAACCTTAGTGCGGTTTCTAAAAGCAAGGGAGGGGAATGTTTCCAAGTCCCATAAAATGGTAAAGATATTACATACTGGAAGTGTACTTTTCTTGAATGATTTGCAAATATGTTGTTCAATGTATGTAGTCAATTGATTATGTTTCAGTTGGTTGATTGTTTGAAGTGGAGAGTACAAAATGAGATTGACAACATACTATCTGTAAGTCTGTATTCTACTGATAATTGCATTTTATTGTTTAGTTGATTCTTTTAGCAATTTATATTTTCTAAGTTACGTGCCTGTTAATTGAGATCTGGCCTTATTGTGGCCCCGTTTATGCATGTTTTTTAATTTAAGTCCCTATTCAAAAGATGATGGCAACTGTAATGTATATTAGTAGTGTTCTTTGGAGTTGAGAATTTATTACATCACATAAACCTGGACATCTGCTATCTAGCATGTGAAGAAGGCCCTATTGAGTAAAATAGCAGCAACCAATTTAAGCAAACATAAATAGGCTTTATAAGTACATATTCATTTCACTTGTTGATGGTATCAAAATCTCCTGTCTCTCTGTGGTTTGTAGGTGTGTGGGTATGACTTATGAGTGTGGCTCATACAGAAACAATGGATTAACCATGATCTTGGTCTTTACCATGCAAATTTGCATGCAACATGATGGTGTTCTGGCCTTAGATTTTACTGCCCCCCTTTTTATATATTTATTGGCAAAATCTTATTATTTGTTAACATGTATAGCTATTGAAAAAGACAATGAGTACGTACTTGTTTAATCTGGTGATGTTTCTTTTTCAGAAACCAATAGTTCCTTGTGATTTATACAGAGCAGTGCGTGATTCGCAACTCATAGGGTTGTCAGGTTACTCGAGAGAGGTGCTCATTCTCAAAAATAACTTTTCCTACTCCAGTTCATCCTGGTTGTGCTTGAAAGTGTTTGCTTGTTAAAAAATGCAACTCATGCTTTATGAGCATGCATATTTTTATTGACATTAATTAAAATGGTATGGCTTCTTGGCATATTTTCTTTCAATATTTATACTTACTGCTCTGCCAACCTTCCCAGGGTCTGCCTGTCTTTGCTATTGGTGTTGGGCTTAGCACATTTGACAAAGCATCTGTAAGTTTAATTTCAGGAAAAGGAGAAGTTACCTTACTTTCTTTGGATCACTGTCTATTGTTTTCATAAAGCTAGGCGTTCTAATGTCTTCTAATATATTATTTTGTGTTTTTTGTGATTCGAGGTCAATTATTATGTGCAGTCTCACATTCAAATTAATGAATATCGTGATCGTGTAATCTTGGTGAGTATAATCTTTGGAGTCTCCTAAGTTTCATTAGTTGCTTCATTAACTAGTAATTAGTTGAGCAGAGTCCTTTGTTTTGACCTGTCTATATGGTTGCAGCCTTCTGCATCAAAGAAGCAAGGGCAACCTATTACCAAGTGTGTGAAGGTTTTAGATATGACTGGTCTGAAGCTGTCAGCCCTGAATCAGATTAAGGTACCTTTTAGTTCGTACAATTACTTGGACCAGCAGGAATAGCATACCATGAGTAATTGTGAATTTAGTGTATTAATAACACGTTTAGAGGTAAAGAGAAGAAGCGTGATTGTTTAGATTTGAGCTGTCAATTTTATAGTTGTTTAGACTTTAGAGTTGGTATAGTGAAAAAGTGCAAGAGTGTAGAAACGACTACTAACAGATCAGGATCACTAAACTCAGTTTTTAATGGTGTGGCGCAGTTCCAGATGTTGCACTGTGCAAAATTTGTGGTGCAGCAAATTTTGTTGGGACACTGAAGTGTGCACAACATGCACCATCTTCTCTACTGTGGTGTGTTGTATGCGCCTCATGCCTAATTATAGAAAATATATTCAGCCCAGCCTTTTTATTTAGCCTAATATGTGTTGGCACAGTCTGAGAGAGGAAATAGAACCTTAGGATGCTCTGAGAGATAACGTGGCTCTGTTAGGCCAGGGAAGCATGCAAATATTGTTATTCAATGTTTCTCTGATTATTCTATTAAGTATAGCAATATATGCCTTTTTTTTAATATGTCGAAGGAAGGAGATAAGAGGGACATTTTCTTTTAATTTATAGGATTTTATTTTATTTTTTGAATCTTACTCACAAAAAAACATTGAGTTGCTTGGTACATTGATATCTCTTGTTATGTAGTATTTTGGATATCATGGTATAAGATGCCATGGTATTTAAGATTTTTATGTTTGGTATGACAATTGATAATTATCAAAGAAATGATATAATTGGTATTTTATAAAAGTTAATAAAGCTAAGGATTCAATGGGATCCCCATGTTTTATGCCTCCAAGTATCTTAGATACTAGTGTACCAAACACAAACATCTTGGATGCCAAGATGCTAATATGAAGTTAATTGTGTACCAAGCAGTTTCTATTTTTGATATTCAGATTTCAGTCTGCATCATAGCTCTGTAGATTGTAATCACATGTCACATATGGAAACTGTGAAAATTGCAGTTTCATTAAAAATCACTAATGATTTATTTGTGTATTATTGTTATTTTGGATTATAATTATTATATATGTGCCATGATTCAATGCTATAATGTGCAGTGCAGTGTTCTGAATGCCATGATTCAACGACCCCTTTTTGCAATAGTTTGCCATGTGCCATTGATAACTATGAGTAAACTGTAGTATATTAAGTGCTAGACATACGCAAACTTTTACCCCAAGATTCTGAGTTTAGGTCAAACTTTTATTGTTATTGCTTGACAAATAAATACATAAAGGGTAAAACTTCATCAACTTTTTGCAGTTGAATTTTTGTTCCTACATCACTGAGTTGTCTTTCATGGTGATGCAGTTGTTAACAATTATATCGTCCATTGATGATCTGAACTATCCGGAGAAGTCAAATACTTATTACATTGTAAATGCCCCATACATATTTTCAGCTTGTTGGAAGGTAAAAAGATATTGGGCCTTGTTACTTGATTTCCAGTATGATATTCCTACTTAATATGTTTTAAGTTGGGCACATATTGAGACCTCAGCAAAACGTTAAACTAAGCAGGTTGTGAAGCCACTATTACAAGAGAGGACAAGAAGAAAAGTGCAGGTCTTGCCAGGTTGTGGGCGAGATGAGCTGTTGAAGGTCAGGGGTCACTATTTGTTTTGTTTCAGTAAATTACACTTACCTCTTTTGAGGTTTGTTGAAATTATACTAACCTCTCCTCTAGTTTCAGAAATTATGATGGCCTCCCATACTCAATTTCATTGGACAAATACTCCCCTAAATGTTTTAAGACACACGTACCTCCTCCATAGTCCATAGTCCATAAAAATACAAAGATGGGGGAGGTCAGTGTAATTTAAAGCTTTTTTCTGGTAAATGTTTTTTAATAAAAGAAGAAATTTTATTTAAGTACAAAGGCAGAGGAACGCTATCCTCTTGTAGGGAACAACAAGGATTAAAAAAAAAAACACATATTAGGAAAGCAAAAGCCTTCAAATTTTGCTTCACATCGCCAGTTTTGACAAGTCTCTCCAACCACAAACGCCTAATAAATGAAAGCAGTTGAAACAAAAAGGCAAAATAATAGTAAAAGCAATTAAAGCCCATTATAAGGGGGAAATTGGTACTACTTGGGCTTAAGGGCAATTGATAATTTGTGGGGGAGTTAAAAACTTTGAATGAGATAAACCCAAGAAAAAAGAATATAAAGATAAATACCTTTTTTCGGAGCTTCACAACAAGTGAAATTAGCCATCTTGGTTCAACTGTTGATCTCTTACAAATATACCTTTGAACATCCTTAAGATAATTTGACTTGCTTTACTTTTTGCCATCAACTCTAGGCAGGGACAGCGAAGCTCTTCCCTATCTAGTTCTTTTTTTTTTTTTAAAGAATGATGAATATCATTCATATGCAAGTTGTTTTTTGTTTATGAGAAGTAGCACGAGTCATTCTTCCAAAACTCAATATATTTATTCTGATATTTTCTTCAGTATTTCATTTTTGGTTCTTTTAAGTAAGTGTGTGAATAGAGTTGTTTTTTTTTTTTTTTTTTTTAATTTGATGGCTCATTCTGTGATTTTACTGTCTGCCTTTATATTGTTCGGTTGAATTTATCAAATAAGTTTGCTGTGCAGATCATGGATAACGCATCTCTCCCACACTTCTGTAGAAAAGGTGGCTCTGGATCATCTAAACATTATTCAGATAGTGGAAGTGAAAATTGCTATTCCTTGGACCATCCATTCCATCAGGAGCTTTACAATTACATCAAGCAACAATCCAGTATCCATGAAACTGCTGCACCCATCAAGCAGGGATCTTTTCATGTAGATTTTCCTGAGCCTCCAGCTGAGGAAGCATAGATTGCCAAGACTATAGAATCAGAGTTACACAAGTTTGGGAATGGCAATGGGATATCTGACTCACTAGATGGCCTCAAAATCAACGATGATTGATACCATTGCGGCCTCTTTCAATCAGGACTAGCACTGCTAAATTAACAGTTGATGTCTTGGCAAATCTCTTGTTGGTGCTACCAGTCCTCTTAAACGGTTTGAACTTTGAACCAATGTAGTAGAAGGGTTTCCATGTTACTTCTATCAGGATTCCCAAGAATTAGTTAGCGTTGGTTTTGTAAGTATGAAAATTTCATGGGGTAGTCAGCATAAAGCAGTTCCCAGCTTCACATTGTGCTAGAATGGAACAGAGAAATGCCAAATATAATATCTTCACATCGCGTTTATTCTCAAAGATTATCTTTTTGCATTTTTCAACTTAGCATGGTTTTTTGTAAGATCAAATATTAAACATTAATTCTCTTCAAAGTATTGGAAATAAGGAGTAAACATATATGATTTACTGTAAACGTATTCTGTTCAAAGCATTGGAAATAAGGCGTAAACATATATGATTTATTGTAAATGTATTATCAGTTTCTTTTTCCATTCCATTTAATTTGAACTCCACTGCAGTTTCCTACTTTTAATACTTATATTCGAAATAATTTTGGAGTAAGAGATAATAAAGTTAAATATTTTTCATTTTCCACTTCTTTGTTTTAATTTCTTTCAATTTCTATATATATATTGAGAACCTTATCTGTGAATTATAATGGTGAAATTAGAAAAGATTAATTATAGGTCATTCAAAGACGATAGCAAATTTAATCAAAGAGTTTGATTATCACCATCCATTTTAATTAAATTTTCTCTTTTTTTGCAATGTTCTCTGTATATCTTTCTCCCATGTTTTAGGTTTGTCTTGATTTCTACTAATCCCCTGTTTTTCTTGTCCACTATGGTATTTTTGGTATTCTTTTTTTTGTATTTTCTCAAAGATAATATTTTTATTGCAAAGAAATACTTCAAGTTATGCTGTTTTTTTAGTAAATTAATTATTTGGTCTTCCAAATATAATATCTTTTTTTAATTTGATTTTTGAAATTTAAAGTGTCCCAATTTAATTCTTAAAAAATTAATTTTGCTCAAATTTAGTATCTTGTTAGTTAGTTAACCATCATTTAATAATTTTGTTGAAATAAATAATTATTACAAGACTATTAAATGTTAACTTGTCAATTAATATTACAATAAAAAAAGAACAAAAGTCGAGTCATTTTTTAAAAAGAAGTAGCTAATTCATTTAAAAAAAGCTAATTCATTTTATTAAAAAAATGTCGCCAATCTAGTTTCTTTTTTTAAATCTAATCTTAACTGTCACATTTACATTTAATAATTATATGACAATTCTATGATTTCACTTCAACAAAATTGTTAAATAATAGTTAATTGGACTAACAAATAAACTAAATTAGTACAATTTTTTTTTTTAAGGGACTAAATTGAAATGTTTTAAATTTGGAAGATCAAATTGAAAAAGATGACAGATTTAAAGAACTAAATCATTAACAAAATGAGTAATATTATTTATACACAATTTTTGTTACATAATTCTTATACCTCCTTTTACATCTATAATTTATTATCAATCTATTTGTTTATCATTATTATTATTTTATAATATAATAATTAGAAGTAAAGGTATAGGAGTTGTATAATAAAAAGTGATATACATATAACATTTTTTTAACAAAAGAATAATATTATTTTTACACTATTTTTGTTACACCAGATGAAAAATTATGAAATATTAGGCATCAAGAATGTCTATTTTCTATGCTTTAGGCTTTAGCTGATACGAGAAAAAAGAAAAAGCTATTTAACTCGGTGACAGCCACTTCAATGCCCTGAAATGAAATTGTGGGAGGAATCTCTAATGTGTAAGCCTTTGTTATGCTAGTCCGGATACTCACAAGGAGTTATTTGGGTGAGGGAGCTTGGCCACCTTATCCTTAATGGCTCCTATCTCTACTAAATAAGCAGAAATTGGGCATAGACATTTTGGATGCTTTAAGGGAAAAGAATGGATGCTTTATTTACTGTGTTTCAAACTTCTTCAGCTTTGCGAGATTATACATAAAAGATGCTCATAGAGAAACTACACGTTAAAGTTTTCCCTGCAACGTAGAAACCTTCTTTGTTAGAGGCTATAGGGACTCAAAAAACCAGGACCTTTGACAATGAGCATTCATTCATATTTATACAAATTTTCAGGAAAACGGAGACACTGATATGGATTCAAAGAGAGCTGGGACTCTGGGAGAGCTGCTGATACAAATGACCGTCCAGTGCAAGGGGTCTCCCAAGAGAATGCCAATGCAACAACCCAGGTGTTCCTTGATAATCCCATCTACATTTCTGACCGGATTCACAAGGAGATTTGTCCTGGAGAATTTTCTGAAGAATCCAATATCTGGGAAGATGCCTCAGATGACACATTGTCCTCTTTTTGACGCCACCTCCTTAATTCACCCTCAATGGCCAGTTTTGCAGAATCTGCCATCTCGGCATTCTTCAAAGCCATCTCTGTTGCTGCTTTTATTTCCTCAATTGCTATGAGATTGGCTTCCAACTTTTTGTCTGCCTCATTTTTTCTTGCGTTGATTGCTTCCACCTGAGCCATTGCAGCCATCTCTGCCTTTTCAACCAAATCTTCGCATTCCTTGACTTTTCCAGTCACTGACTCAAACTTTTCAACTGACAATTTGATCCTACCATGGGCTTCTGAATCTTCTGAAGTTGAGACACGGGTTTTACCCTGCATTTCAGACAAAATCTTCATCTCCTCGACGGCTCTTTGTTCTGATTCTTTCGCTTCTTTAGCCTCTTTCAGGACAAGCTCTAGTTTTTTCTCCATTTCTTCAGCCACCGCTCGGGCTTTTTCAGCTTCTTGCTTCAGCTCTTGAGCTTCTCGGCTCATCTTTTCTGCTTCCTTTTTTGCATCTTCTGTCTCTGATGATAGCTCCTGGACTTTCATACTCTGCTCATAAAAGACAGCATCCGCATTTTCCTCCACAGATCCTAGCGCAAGTTCTGCTTGTCCCTTGCTATTTTGCAGTTCACCAGTGAGGTTAGCAGCAAGAGCATCCGCTGCCTGTTCCTTCTCTTTCAATTTATCTTGCTCCTGCTTAATTTGTTCTAATTCTGTCCTAAGGATAGCCACTAAGTTTCCAAGGGAGCTTTCTTCTTCAGCAACTTCTTCCAGTTTCTTTGCGGCTTCCTTAAGCTCTGTGGTAACACTTCTCACAGTATCCATCTCAGAAGCATGGGCCTTTTTCATCTGCTCTTGCAGAATTTCAATCTCTGCACTCGTTTCAGTAAGTTTGGCCTCCAGATCTTGGGTTAGTTCGGGGTCATATTCTTTCTTCAAAGAGATCAATTTCGTCTGTGCGTCTTCCTTAGCAGTTTTATAAGAGTCTAGTTGGGCTTCTTTTTCTGCCATGACCTTTGTCTGTTCTTCGTGGGCTTCTACAGACGAAAGCTTCAATTCTTCAATTGATTCTTTCATGATTGCAATTTCCTTTGAGAGCTCACTGATTCTTTCTGAGTTTAAGTTTGCTGAACGCTGAGCTTCTCCCGCTGTCTGGAATGCAGCCAACTTTGCCTCCAAAGCTGCATCAAAATCCTGCCTGATTTTGGTGAGTTCTTGCTTGGAAGCGTCAAGTTCAGTCACAGTTGTTGTGTACTCTTTTCTTGCATGCTCTAGTTCTCGTTTCCAAGCTTCAAATCCCACAGCTTTTTGGGATTTTGCCCTTTCAAGTTGCTTGGCCTGATTCTTCACAGCTTCAGCTGCTTCCATTGCTGATTCCTTAGATTCTCTAACATTTTTGAGCTTCGTTGTCAAATCCTGAAGTGTCACCTTGGCCTTCTCAAGCTCAGTAAGTGCTTTAGCTCTCGTGGTCTCAGCACTGTCCAGCTGTTTCTTTATCTTGGTTAATTCTCTTTGTGCCAAGAGAAGCTGTGCCTCCTTTTCCAGTACATTCTACAAATCAACAAGTTACTAACTCTGAATCATAGATTCACCATAAATGATACTACTAGAAATGCAGATCAAGATATTTGGTTTGGTTGAATCCCACAAACATGCAGAAAAAGCACTTAAACAAACATGAAAACTGCTGCCAACAATCTTACAAAAATGTGTGCGACTTGAAATGCTATGGACATCTAAATTGGGAGGGAACAAACACTTTTGATCAAAATGTGTGTTTCCATCAAGCTTGCCAATGAGGTGGTGGGAATTTTCCCAGTCTATGTCCTGATCCTAGAAAATTCTCAGGAAAAACTACATTTGGTGTTTACCTCTGATGATTTTCTCCTGACAGCTCGTTTTTCCTTGGAGACGGCTACTTCGCCAAATAAACTAACAGCAGCTTTGACAGATTGGAATGGTGCCCTTGTGTCAATCTCTCCGACCTCTCCCTTAGGAGAATCCACATCTTTTTGTGAATCTATTTTTCTGAAGTTTACCATTTTCTCTTCTCCTATCTGAAAACGATCTCTGCAAGACAAATAGCAACGATCATCTTATGGATTGAATTGAACACAAATCTTGTTGTATAAAACTGCAGAATTGAACATTTATGCTTACAAATCTGCTAGTTCTGACATAAAATATGATTGTACAATACTGTACATTCGGTGCTACAAAGTGCAGATACTTTAGAAATGAAGTTGCGTCATGTCTAATATGTGTATGAAACTCATATAAGATATAATGCCACATTTCAAATTGCACGGTGAATAATTTATATTTTGTCTTGTCATGTCTCGTAACCATACTTTTTAAATTTGGTGTATTAAGAATGAAGGGGCATGTCAAATTCAATGAAGTTGATTGCAAACCAGAAACCTTATGTTTACCTTAAATTTTTGATGTTCCTAGGAGATGATTATTATTGAAGCGTGACCCTGGAATGGCAAAGACACCCTCTTTCAAAAGAACTGCCAAAATCCAGATAATGAATTTGCTAAGGAAAGATGTTGGACCTCAAAAGAACCTGAAGGAAAACATAGGTTTCTTAAGAGTCCAACTTTTATTTATCTTTGAACGCTTTGAGCACTTTGAAAATAAGAATTGCCCAAAATAAGGTTGCTTAAATCTGCAGCTTTGTAGAATTAGGCATACTATTTTAGCTTCAAATAGACAGAGAGGTTTTGTGGTGGTGCTACCAGTAAATGCCAACCATACAAAAATTGACCTCTTCTTTC
>JASKGM010000005.1:4596280-4617135 GCA_034509205.1 Ceratonia siliqua | reverse complement strand
AAAAGTATTATTCGGTGAATTGCATGACTGAAGAGTACATCAAGTAAAGAAAATCCATAATAATCAATATCAAGAATCCAAGGGAAAGAAAGGAAGTAAAGAAGATGAATAGCACAACTATTTGATTATCTTTATGCAAATGATCTTCTCCGATTCAAGCACTTAAATCTCCTCTCCTCTTCTCCTCTCTTGTTTCTCTCTATTTTCTGAAAAGCAAAGCCTCATTTCTGATGTGTGGATGTTTTAAAGGAAGAATGCTTGCAGGCACTACAACTTAGGTCTTTGGATGCTGTAGTGCCCTACTTTAGGCCACAACTTGGGGGAGAGCTCGAGTGAATATCCGGGGCACTGCAATGCCCTACTCTCAGGTATTGGGCCAAAATTGCACATTTTGGGCACTTGGGCACCCAAGGTTGGTGCCGAAATTGTTGTAATTGGGCACTAGGGACCAAGCCTCGGGTTTCTCTCTTGTTTTGTTGCATTGTGCTCTTTAACTTGTAGCTAAGACACCTAAAACTTGTCCAAGATAATGCACTTTTTCCCAAATTGATTTCTAGTTTCCATAACACCTACAAAGTGTAAAACACAAATAAAAACTCAAGAATTAAGTAATTAAACATGAGAGAATTCAACATAAAATTATATGAAATTAAGCACTTATCAAATTCCCCTACACTTAACCTTTGCTCATCCTTGAGTAAAAAAGGAACAAAAACATTAAGTATGAACCAAAGAGGACTAAAACCACTTTTTGCTAAGTTCCTTACAATTTCATTTCACAAACTTCCATAAAGCTAGCTATCAAAGAGTGGAGAAAACATCTCAAAATTTTTCAGGGAATTCAAGGTTAAAGGATCATTCTTAATTCATCTAATCAAGTGTGTGTGTGTGTATACCTTACACTTTACAACTCGAATTGGTATATGCAAACAAACAAACAATCATATTCTTGCTTCTTATTCCCTTTTTGTTATTTTTTTAGTTTTGTTATTTTTTTTAATGGTACCTAGTTATAGGATGTGAATTGCCCTTTTACGTGAACACTCCATACTTTTGGTACATATTTTTAATTACTCAATAACTCACATTCAACTAGTATGCTTTGCATGCTCATAATCTAAGTACCGTTTGACTTGAATGCTCTTCACTTTTGGTGTAAGCACCTAATTACTAAGTACCCAATTACTAAGCACTCATAAGTGTGACTGGGTTTTATTTTCATCATTCATCAATTATTATAGGACTTAAGGCAAAAGCTAACTTTTCACTCCATTCACATATAACTTTCTAAGCTAACAAAGTATGGCTAGGTGCTCTAGAAATTTTTGAGAAGATAGTCATGAAGCAATTATTTAATAAAAGAACTAACAGAAAATTTTTTCACTGCTTCCCAACTCTAAGAAAACTAAACTCCATGCAAGTAGTTACTCTAATGTAAAGAATTAATCAAAAGCATACAAGTCCTAGTCATCATTATGATTGTTTTATTAAAAGCAAGAAATCCTAAATCCTTCCCCCATACTTAATCCTTACATTGTCCTTAATGTAAAACTATCAGTCTAGATGAAAGAACTAAGTGCACAAGAAAAGAATAAAAACATAACTAATTGAAAATAAATAAAAGAAATTAATAAAAGATAGCATGAGTGAGAGTAAGAAAGATCTCATATGTTTATTGTCCTCAGCCTGACATCCACATTGTCATTCATCAAGGGATGCGTAAATTGGTGGTATGCCTCACTGCTTCATAGATATTGGAGCAAATCACCCTATCATCAAACTCCATATTGAGAGTGCTAACATCCACGTCAATCTTAATATCAGTTGTCTTCAAGAAAGATCTTCCCAATAAAATTAGTGTTTGGTGCCAACATCCACATCAATCTTAATATCAGTTGTCTTTAAGGAAGATCTTCCCAATAAAATTAATGTTGGGTTAGGGGACCTATCATCCTCCATCTCAAGCACAAAGAAATCAGTTGGAAAGATCAACTCATTAACCTGCACAAGAAGATTTTCCACAACTCATTTCGGATAAATGTTAGAACGATCAAGAAGTTGTATAATAACACCATTGTTCTCTGAAAGACCTATATTCAAATATGCATAAATTGAATATGGCATAACATTAATGAATGCACCTAAAACTATCATGGCTTTATCAAACTTGGTGTTGCTAATGGACTAGGAGATAGTGAAGGTGCTCAGATCATTACACTTAAGTAGGAGTTTCTTTTCCAAAATTGTGGAGGCATTCTCCCCCACACTTACTCTTTCATTACCCTTCAACTTACACTTAGAGGTGCACCATTCCTTGAGAAACTTGGCATAGCGGGGCACCTGCTTTATAACATATAGGAAATGTATGTTTACTTCTACCTTACGAAAGATTTCCTAAATTTCCTTTTCTTGCTCCTCTTTTTTGGGCTTTGCCAATCGGCTTGGGAATGATGAAGGAGTGATACAGAAAGGGGTGAAAGGTTTAAGGCTTGCCTTAATGGATGGCATGGTTGGCTTTTTTCTTAGTGGACAGCTTTCTTAGTTAACCACAAGAGTTGTGCAGTAGGTGGTGTTTCAAGCTTCTTTCCACTTCTCAAGGTAACTGCACTTACATTCTCCTTTAGGTTCATCTCAGTTTGAGAGGGTAACTTACTTTACCCTTGTGCCTCTAAATGTCTCACAACTATAGCCAATGGCCTCATTTGCTTCTCCAAACTCTGAATATTTGCCTTAATCTCATATTGAAAATGTATCATGTTAGTAACCAATAACTTGATTTTGAAGAGGTGTTCCTAAATTTAGGGGAATAGATGGTAGGGTGGGTTGTGGAACTTGGTCTAGCTATTGCATCTTCGGCTGGAATCCTGGTGGTCGGTTAGGGATAAGGTTAGGGGCTACTTGTTGATTCCCAGCATAACTGAAGTTAGTATGATCCCTCAATTCTGGATTATATGTGTTAGTATAGGGATCATACTTCCTTTGTTGACCCGAGAAGCCACTCATGGAATTAACTTGCTTTATGTTGCCATATTGAATAAGTGGGCACATGTCAGTTGGGTGACCCATTGTGGAGCATATTCCATATGCCTTAACTTGCTGCATATTTTTTACAACCATTTTACTCACAAGAGAAGTAAGATGAGCCAGTTGTTGTTCAATGGAGGAAGTACTGGCCTCATTTACTCTCCTGGGTGGTAAATCATTTATAGTGCTGAATTTTTGGGAATTAGTTGCCATGTTAAATATAAGGAGTCTTGTAGCTTCAGGGGTCTTATCAACCAAAGTTGCTCCACTTTCACCATTAATCATGTTATGATTCATAAGCATGAGGCCTTCGTAGAAGTATTGGATCAATAGTTGTCACTAATATGATGGTGTGGAAAGCTTGCACATAGTTTCTTGAATCTCCCCTAATACTCAGATAAGGACTCCCTATTATATTGTCTAATCCCACAAATTTCCTTCTTAGTGTTGGCAGCCTTAGATGCTAGGAAGTACTTCTCCAAAAACAATCTCTTCATCTCATTCCATGTATATACGGTCCTAGAAGGTAAGTAGTAGAGCCATTCCTTTGTGCAATCTACCAGATAGAAAGGAAAGGCTCTTAACTTTATTTGTTCCTCAGATATACTCATGAACGTCATGCTTAAGCAAACTAAATGGAATTCCTTGAGGTGTCTATTGGGGTCTTCTCTTTCGAAACCATGAAAGATTAACTGGAGATGGATTAGACTAGACTTGAGTTCAAAGGTCACCTTAAAGTTGGTGTACTCAATGCACAATGACTACTGATCTAAATCTAGATATGCTAACTTCTTAAGGGTTGGGTTGTTTGCAGCCATTATGTCTTGTTCAGATGGGTCCCTAGATGAGAGGGCAGTGTGGAGTGTGAGGTTAAACTCAAGTGGTGGAGTGCATGCTAGGCGCAAAGGTGGATATGCTGTGAATTGCTTACTTCGATTGCAGTTAATGTTTTGTAACAGTCTTTAATCCTTTAAAGCTGCAACTCTCTTTAATCCTTTAAAGCTGCAACTCTATCTCTTCTTTAGACATAAACACCTGCAAAATAAAAATAGAAATAAACTAATCAAAGCTAAAAGAGAAAAAAAAAACTTGGTAACAAATCAATTAGATAATCAATCCTTAGCGACACAACACCAAAATTTGATGCACTCCCAAAGTAGTATTAAAATTAATCCTAGCTAGTAAACAATTAATTGTAAGTATACTAATGAGCAAAGAGGATTAAGTCTAATTGATAAGTCATGAATTCTAGCTACTATAAATTAACTACTAAATAAATAAAATAAAGGTTTGAGAACGATCAACTAAGTAAATGACAATCTAAATAAAACCAAGAATTGCAAAACACAAAGTAAAACAAGACAAAAGATAACGATGGAAAAAATTGGTTAAAGGTTCATTCTCCACCACTAGACATCAAATATGATCATGACCCAATATTATTCCCAACTTCCTATTAAAACTACTAACCATAGATAGCAACAAGCTCTGCTACCCAAATCTTTCCTCAATTTGTCGTTAAATAGAGACAATGCTCTCTATTTACTCCCTAACCATCAAACAACCTAGAAACGGTGCTTTATAGATTTAATTTAACAGAAGAATTAAGATGAGAAAGATATGTTAGTTTAAGTAATAAACACACAGACTCAGATTATTTAACTTAGGATATGTTCCACTTCACAATCAATGAAAACTTGACCATAATCATTAACTATGAATTGCTACTCATGAATAGGGAAACGAGACAATTATGGATCTAATTCCCTATTATAGCATTAAATGATTACTAAGGTTTATTTAGCTGGCCATCTAAACAAATCAAAATAACAATCATGAACTAAGATTATAGAAAAACAGAAATTTTTTGCAAGGAAGTATGGAAAATAATATTAAGAAATCAATCACAACTTCAAGTCTAGGGCTTTGAATTCAACCTCAACCAAAGGAGAATTTAGCCAAGCATATTCAAAAAATCCATAATAATCAATATAAAGAATATAAAAAATCCAATGGAAAGAAAGGAAGTAAAGAAGATGAATAGCAAGAATCTTTGACGATCTATTCGTAGATGATCTTCTCTGAATCAAGCACTTGAAGCTTCTTTCTTCTTCTCCTCTCTTGTTTCTTTCTATTTTTTGAAAAGCAAAGCCTCATTTTTTATGTGTAAAACTTATGTTTTAAACTAAAAACACGCATAGGCGTTGCAGCACCTTACCCTAAGCCACAACTTAGGGGAGAGCTTGGGTGGGCATCATGAGTTGCTCCTATGGGTGTCGTGGTGCCCCTGTAAATGGACGTTGTTGAGTATCTAGGGTGCTGCAATGCCTTACTCTCAGGTATAGGACCAAAATTGCACATTTTAGGCACTAGAGCACCCAAGGTTGGTGCTAAAATTACTGTATTTGAGCGCTAACATGCCTAAGCCTTGGGTTTCTCTCTAATTTTACTGCATTGTACTCTTTAACTTGTAGCTAAGTTATCCAAAACTTGTCCAAGCTCATGTACTTTATTCCAAATTGATTTCTAGCTTCCAAAACACCTACTAAGCATAAAACACAAATAAAAATTCAAGAACTAAGAAATTCAACATGAAAGAATTCAACATAAAATTATATGAAATTAAGCACTTATCAAGGAGCCAACAACATTTTGCAAGAAGAATAGAAGAATAAAGAAAAAAAATTGTGAGCCTTTATTTTGTAAATACCACTATTTTCATCTGGTTTAGTTCTATTATCTGAAATCTTATTTGTTTAAAACAAACTAGAGTGTTCATACTTGTTTCTATCTAGTCTTTTAGAGAGGAAAACACTTCATTTATTGTTTATTCTGAGATCATTGATAGTTAGCAAGTGAAAACCATTTGTGATAATTTGTGGTGAGCTAGTGAAAACCATTTATATTCGTTGTTGGTGAATGTGTTCTAAAACTATTATGTTTGTAGTGAGCAAAGAAAACCACGTGTTGCTATGGATCAAGAAAAACTAGAGGTGTATTGGGTTGTTTAATAGTAAAAAAATCTCTTGGGATTCAAGGAGGCTGGATATAGGCCTATTCTTTAAGGGCTAAACCAATATAAATCTTTGTGTATTAAGCTTCTTCCTTTTCTCCTCTTATTTCTGTAATCTTAGTGTTGAAAACTAATGTTGCACTATTATGAATTGGTACTGAAAATCTTTTAGGACACTGAAAATTCTCGTAAGCAGACTTGGGCGTATCTTAACTGCTTGCCTTAACTCATTCAATTATATTTTATCATCACTTATGAAATATGTTCACAATGAAGAAGAATTTGAATTTGAGGTTTATTACTTGATATACCAATTCACCCCATCTTGGTATTATTGACTTTCAATTGGTATCAGAGCATGTCTCTAATTTTTGTGCTTAACCGCCTTGAGTGAAGATCCATTCAGGTATTTATGGCAAATTTGATGAAGGGACACTTTCTTGAAGGTCATTGCATATCCACACCACCATTCTTTGATTGAGCAAACTATACCCATTGAAGTGGTAGATTGAAAGTCTTCATCCAATCCTTTAAATTATTACATGTGGTGTGTCATAGAGGATGGTTACAATTCCAAACCAAGGAAAGAATGGAATGTGTATGATAAAAATCTATTTTCTTTAAATATTTATATCATTCTAACCCCATTGTTAAGAATGTAAAAGTTGACAGTTTTTAAGAGAATAGGAAAGAGGTACATAAAAGCCAAAATAGAAAGAACGTTCTCATGAATCCTTCACTAACAATGAAGTAAAGGAAGAATCTCAAGAAGACCTCACCAAGCAAACTATAGAAAATGTTCAATACATGACACAAGAGAATTTAAAGGTATATGATTATAATCTTGATACAAGTTTTTCTCATAGTAAGTTGCAATGCTCATCTAAAGAGTCACATAAGGATTTGCTTATTGAAAACTGTTGTTAAATGACACATGTATAAATTGTTGTGATTCAAAACTTGAAAGTGATTTGCTTATTGAAAATTCAACTTATACATTTTCCAAGCTTCTCAAAGGGAGTGAATTTAAAAATAAATTTAAGAAGAAATGATTTAGGATGTTATCTTAACAAAAGACGGAGAATTTCTGAAATTTTTTTTCAAAAGGCATATTATTCTATTGTCTACAACTATTGTGGTCTTAAAGGACAAACCTCTTATCAATGTGACATTAGAAGAAATTCACATGGAAAGAGGAAATAAATTTGGGTTCCTAAATGCTTTAAAATTCCTAGTACTAACATTAAAGGACCCAAGATGAGATGGGTACCAAAAATTCCTTCCGGCACTTCAAATATGTAAGAAATTTTCATGAAGGATAGACAAACAAGTCTGGGTAAAGAAAACTACCAATGAGAGCTTTGCCGATGCTATGTTTGAATAAGACGCTCATAAGAGGAATAAATTAGTAAGAAAATGGCATCCATCAAACACTAAGAACAAGGTATAACATTATTGGAGCCAAGTGACTTTATGCAACAAGCTTGAGATTATCAGTAAAGTGACGGGCCCAAATTTCATTGAACATGATGTTGGTATGAAAAAGGGTTTATAACTCCTTTATGCATTTTGGATCACTCATTGAATTTTCAATTAATTATTACACTTAAGCATGTTTTGATATATACTTGAATTATTGTTTAACGATTGGTTTGTCATATTAAAATGTTCTTACACAATTTTTTGGTGTTTGTGTGATTGAAAATTATTTGACACAACTAGAATTTGAAAGCTCTCATGAATTTATATGAAAAAAAAGTTTTGCAAAAGAAGGTTAAAATATTGAAAAGTGATTTACAAGCCGAAATTAATTCCTTGAATAAAACTTTAGTTCCTTGACAGTTTGGTATTTTCAAGGAATGAAAAACTTGAATGATTTACTAAGATGACAAATATGTGTATGATATAACTGATGAAAGTTTAGAGTGACATAAAAATGAGAAATTTCATAAGAATTTTACTTGTTAAAAATTCAAACTCAACCAGCTCATTTGTCAAATGATATTGCTGTGGCAAATTTTGACACTTATCATTCTCTTGTGTATTAAGAAAAAGCTTATACATTGGTTCAATGATTGTTTGGGCATCTAATGGCACACATGCTTGAAAAGGGAAACAAAGTTAACATCCAAAGACCCAAGACAATTTTCGTTACCAAAAGAAAAGATTTTTTTACAAATATATTTTAAACCTAAAGGGTCGAGAATGATATTTAGCTCTTGGGCAATAGATGCTCAAATCATAAAAATGAAGCTCCTACAAGCTCACATTCATGAAGAAATGAGGACATAATTATAGCTAAAGGGAAAGTACACATATTCGGTGATGTCCATACCTTACCTTCCTTAAATGCTTTGATTATACCCTAAATATTTACATATATCATGATGTTAAGGAATGCACAATGCTTTGTATCAATTTCTTATGCATTCCACATTAGCTACACTCTTATTAAATGAAAATGTGTAAAGTTGGATATGGATACCAGTTTGGTGAATGCTTATATGTGCTACAAGGGTGAATATCTTGAATTTGGGCTTGAGTGCGATTGATAGTTTTATTTAGTGCTTTATTGAAATATCTTAAGGATATAAAGAAATTTAAGTGTTCAAGAATGTTAAATTTCAATGTTGATTAAGAGTTTGATTGTGATAATATCTTTTTCATATAACTACTATGACCTGGAGTTGCTTTACATTATGGTTGTTGAACTTTTTGTATGACATGCTCACTTATAAGCTTAATAAGTGTGATAGTGAAGAAACAAAGCTAGAATTGTAACCCCCAAGGTTTCAATAAGCATGGAGTTTTTAAGATACCAAATATTCACTTGTGGTCATCTTTGTAAAACCATTTCTTGAAGAAATGCATCCCTAGAAAGGAGATTGATATGTCAAGTGGTCATGATCAAGCATGGTATGAATCCTAAACTCTATATTGTGAGAAGTTAGGCATGTGTGGATAAGACTTTGTTTTATTTAAATGACATGCTTAACATGTTAACTTCTCAACAACAAAAAGTACATAAATAGATTTAGGACAAGAAAGTTGACAACCCTGGAATGTTTCATTAAATTGTGACATGTTTGAAAATTGTGAATTAGGTCACTAAATGTTTTAGGTGCCTGAAAGTATTATCAAGTCACTGAAAAGTGTTTCAGTTAACTGAATCCTGAAATAAAGAAAAATGAAATACATGTCCTAAACTTCTCTTGCACTTGCAAAATCTTGTTATTGGACTGAAATTGATCAATCCATGAAATCTGAAAAAGTCTCTATACATATAATGTTTAGAGAATTTATTTTGTGATAAAAAGAAATTCTTGTGAAAATAATGAGACTACAAATCTTTATAGATATTCTATAACTATGTTCCTAGGAAGATCATTAGTCTAGATATGAAAATATTGAATTGAATTATTGATGTAGAGGTTGAGCATCTCTTATGCACTCATATTGAAATATTTTGACCTTATTGAGCATGTTTGTCACAACGTGACAGTTAGGAAAAAAGGCATCATCATGACCTTAAGGTAACAAAAGAAAAAAAAGTACAGAGATAAAATATGGAGTCGCCACCAATTAATTAGAAGGATAATTGGGATCCTTTAAAAACCAAAAACTGGCCCTTGGAGAGGATGGGTTCGGGAGTTTAATTACATGTGGGGAAGGTGTTAGGCACCCCACAGCATCAATCCCTAAGGATTGTTACCTTAAATTGTTTGTGCTTAAATTTATTATTGTTTGAATTATCCTTTTTATTATTTCAATTTTTAGAGAAAAATAAAGAAGTAAGAGAATTGGACTTGTCTTACTGTATAAGTGCCTACGTACCCTTATGGGATCAAGGTCCACGTAGTTTGAGTTAATTAAATTAGGATTTGCCTAAGAGGGATTGAGACGACATGAGAAAGTGAGTTTTCACATAAAGTCCAACAAAATGAAAGATTAATTCTCTACATAATGTTTGAGAGAATAAAGACAATATGGAAAAATTAATTTCCACATACGGCCCCACAAAATGGGAGAATATTTCCCCATATAATGTCAAAGAGGTGAAGACAATATGGAAAACCGAATTCCCACATACAAAATGGGAGAGTATTTCCCCACATAATGTTGAGAGGATTTAAGGAATTCTAATGTTGAATTTCGAAAATCTTTTAGAAGCCTCGGAATAAAAACTTCAAATTCGTGATGTTTGGGGGTCAAAATATCATTTTTAAAAATACTAGGGCTCAAACTTGGACTTTTTAGAAGTATTAAGGTTAGAATTCGAATTTGAAAAATATTGGGGTCAAAATTTGAATTTCTAAAAGCATTGAGGTCCAAATTCGAATTTCTGAAAGTATTGTGGTAAAAACTCGAATTTTAAAAAGTGTTGGGGTTAAAACTTAAATTTTAAAAAGTATTGGGGTCAAAATTAAATTATTAAACTTTCACATGTCAAAATGAAATTAAATGATTTTTGAACCTTACTCTGAAGACATTTAATTGGACCCTACACTTTTTTAGAAAATGATCCATTTGCACCTTTAAAGCCTTTTCGAAAGGTTAATTTGAATAGGTATTGGAAACCCATTTTGAAAGTAAATACTTTAATGGGGCCTTTGGAACCCTCCCTAAGCTTAATCCTTTTTTTTTAGGGAACATAAGCCTTTGGGAGCTCCTTGATTTGAATTCCAAACTCACAATAATGTGAGACTAAAAAATGAAAATACTAATTAAACCCGTAAAGAATCACGAAGTAAGCTCAAAACCAAAAAAAACCAAACAGAGCCTATGGTTCGGAGATTTTACTAATAATAGAGAGTAATGCCCCATGTAGAGACACCTCTCACAGTGGTCATACATATATATTTTATAATCAATCTCAAGTTCTAGGGGAATTATTCTATTTCAAGAATGTGGTCATGTTGCAACCAATTTCACTTTGATCAAGTTTACACAAAATAAATCCCACAACAATATATGCTGGCAATCAAGTCCTCCAGATTCAACACTGTTAAGCCTAAATCAAGCCAAATCACAGAATATGCCTTATCCAGAAATTCAGCAATCTTGAGGTCACAACAATTTTAACCACCACAACATGTATTTCAAACTTGAATGATTTAATTTAAAAACCAGGAGGATTAATTATAGAACCATGCTAAAACAAAATCAATCATAGGTTGAACCCTGCAAATTAATCACCAACAGATGCTTTTGGCAACCAATTCACCCTAACAGATTACCCATGTGCAACCGACTGAATGAATCTTTATGCCTCAAACTAGAAATCACCAAGCTTGATACTAATGAATCAAGTTTAAGTAATGAAACCCAGTCACATACACACCCAATTCACCAGTCATCCCTCTTTTCGAATTGAAACAGGAATAAGATTAAGAGGCCACCTATTAGAACCACATTCAAGACACCATGTTTTCCCCAAACTGAAACAAAAAGGCATAAACTCGTCCTAAGAGGTAGACATAGTAATTAACCATTCTACGGCATTAAAACAGTTTCAATCATAGATGAGATACCAAGCATGTAATTGTGCATCAATAGAAGCAAAAAAAAAAAGATTTTACCTTCATCAACTAATCAAAAAATAAATAAAGAAACACATTACAAACCTTTGCCAAATTGAAAACCACAAAATTTCAATTCCTCCTTTCCTAAGTTTCTAGCCACCATAACACAATTCTCACCTTCCTAGAAACCGAATCAACCTACTAAATTCTTTCAGGAAGATTGAGTCCCCTAAAAAATACTCTTCTCCCCGTTCTTTCCTCTAATTTCATATTCTTTTTCCGTGGGCTTCCACTTTTTTTGAAGGTCCTCCCCTTTTCGATCTTGACTTTGTACCCTTTATAGCCTGGCAAACCTATCCTCTGCGGCTACATTACTCATGGTGGCGTGAAAACAGGGATTCAAGGAATGGGTGTTACAAAGAGAGTGGGTAATCGCGTGGGATAGGTTGCGCGGAGGATGGAGAAAGGTGTTTCAGAGGTTGGGTAGAGAGGAATAGCCGAGGAAATGGGTGAAGGGACCGGTTATGCAGAGGAATGGGGTTGCGTGGAGGAGCATGTACAGAAAACTGAAGAAAATAGGAGAAGTGGGGAGAAGGGTTATTGGATCCTGGACTGGGTTGGGGCAAATGGACTTGGACTTCTGAAGGTGATGGGTTGGCACATTTTTTGTTAAAGGACGTTAGGCTAAGTTGTAGTTGGGCTGGATCAGTTTTTAGTTCATTGGGCTGCCAGAAATAAAAGAAAATTGGGCCTTTTTATTTTTGTTTTTTTTAATTATATATCTTTTTGTGATTTTTTATTTTTCTTATATACCATTTTTTTTTTATTTTTTACTTTTTTTATTTTTTTATTTTTTATATATTTTTTTAGAGAAATTTATCATTCTCAACATTTTAAGGGATGCCCAAACAAAATCAGGTGTTTATAATGTTTATAGAAAAAATCATGATATGAATGCTACTGTCTTGAGATATGCTAATGTGAGGATAATAGTTTTTGTCTTAGGAAGTACTCCCTCCGTTTCAAATTATCTGTCATTTTGGGAGCTTTATTTTGTTTCAAATTATCTGTCGTTTTATATTATCAATGAAGTATTAATTGTCATTTTTCTAATGTTACCCTTATTTATTATTATCTTCAAAAGAATAGTAACAATATTTTAAATTGACTTTAATAAAGGTAATTTAGTCATGTACAACTATTTTTTGTTAGAATTGAGACTATTTAATAGCTTTCTTAATTCTTGTGTCATTACCTTAAACGACAGATAATTTAAAACGGAGGGAGTAATTGCTAAGACTAAAACAAATTTAGTGTTTTAACTTAAAAAATTGGGTCATTTTATCAAAGTTAAAGAATTGGACCCAAACATTTATTATGGTTTTAAATGGGTAAAGTTCTAAATGCTTTGGAGATAATGTGTTGGAAACATTTTTCTACATTATTACTGTAAAACAAACATATAGAATATTCTCTCACATATTTCTTGGGTTTCACGGCATGATTATAACTTGTTTTTTGAAAGCTTAATCTACTTTGATTTTTTATAGTATACTTTCTATAATGACTGTATGTAAATGTGGATTGGTTTGATCTCAACATACTTTTTCTCATATCTCTCTCATATGCTGAAAGTTGTATTAATATTGAGAGAAAAAAAAAAGCAGAAAATCCATTTTAAAGAGGGATAAATGATCATATATGGAAATTCCTAGGAAAGAATAATTTGAAGGAGAGTTAAGGCATACATTCATATGTATCAAATGCTGAAAGTTGTATTAATATTGAGAGAAAAAAAATAGAAAATCCATTTTAAAGAGGGATAAATGATCATATATGGAAATTCCTAGGAAAGAATAATTTGAAGGAGAGTTAAGGCATACAATCAGGGAAAATATATGTATCATTGTGTTGTGTTGTGTTGCTGGATATTCCTATGAAAAGGTTGGCACAAATATCGGGGGAGCTTTGTAAAATTTTGATATGAAATTCTTCACTAGTCTCCATGGAAAAGTATACTACTTTTGAGCTATACTTCTGGATCAAACTTGTTGAAAGTAAAATGATCTTAAACATTTCATGCTACGAGTTATGGTTACGCTATATGTTTTAGAAAAATAATGTTTTGAACTTGATTGAACAATCTTGGACTTTGTTCATGATTGTAATTTGAACTTTAATGCATGCGCATTTTTTTTTTGCAAAGATACAAATATGTGAGTTTTGATAATGTTTCATATGAAGAACATTAGAGTATTATCTTGTGAAAAATGATTAATCATCATATTTTGAGAATGTGGAACTTGGTGTGCCAAACTCATGTGAAAATCATCTTTGAAATTTCTTATGCTTACACTCATTATTTGTGTCTCACAATTCTGTTTTGAAAATACCAAAGAAGAACAATCTTCTTGAGAGCTATTGAATTTTCTTCACTGTATGCTCTTGTTGAGAAGAAATTGATCACTCAAATGGTATAAAATGTTTTGAATATGCTTTCAAGAGTTGATCACATGCTTTTGCAACCTTATGTCTCATTTAAGCATGTTATTGTGGCTTATCATTTGAATTTTCAAAAACATGTATTAAAGATTATTGTTTTGAAATGTTTTGGCTCAAACATGTTTGAAATGTATTAAACGTGATGCTCTGGAAGACTAAGTGCAGTTTCAAAATGGCTTGATTGATAAATCATATTTGTTTGGATATTTCTTGCCTATCATTCAAAAATTATTGGAAATATATCTTACAAAATGCTTTCTCTAAAATTTATTGCACAAACATGTTCAAAAGGTGTCACTATGCTGTTATGTAAGTTTGAGTGTTGTTTGAAAATGATTTGCAAAATCTCACCACTTCACAGCTTCATTGACGATTTTATTAAGTTGGGTTTCACTACAATATGCGATATTTGTGTCATTTGAATTCCCCTTGTTTCACTACTGTATTAAACCACTCACTTTGATATCTTAATGGCAATAAAACAAGAGAAACTCTACGCTATGTTTTAGGAGGAGCACTATAAAATTCAGTATATGTAAATATGAGAATCTACTACGATATACATCATTTTTGCTATATACTGTTTGGGAATTTTTGAAGCACAGGCATAAAACATTTTGTTGGAGGTCATCTAAGAAATGCCAAAACTTGATGATGATCACGAAAGATAGAAATGGAGTTATGCATTACTTTCCATAGGGGAGTATAAACAACTCTTATTTCCTTTATCTTTTAATGCTTCCATGTCTATTTAAGCTGCAACGATTGCCTTATGATATGATAGCATGTTTCAATGATAAACCCTTATGCTTCTTGATTTCTCTATGGTTGAAATTTTCTTCAACAAGTTGAAAATGCTTCATGCTTAGATCTCCTTGAACCCAATAATGCCAAATGGTATGAGAGAATTAGAAAAACAATTTCTTGATGCTAAAGGAGAGCTTAGTGAAATTATCATTGATTTAAATGTGATTAGTGCTCTCTATGTCCCATGTTCTTATTAACAATTAATTTGAGCTCATTGTGATAATCATGCTTTTTCTTTAAGCTTATTTTTGTAATATATGGTTGAGATAATTATGAGATACGTGAATTTGTTATCCACATCTTGTTTGATCTTGAGGTTCAATGCTCTGTGAGTTTATGCTCTAACTTCTATTTTTTGGAGACAATATTCTAAGGAAAATTGTGGAGACAAGTGCATATCTTGTATGAAGATTTTTGAATGTTTTGAGACACATGCCCATGAGAAGAGCCACATAAAAGGACTTCTAATCCTGTCAACCTTGAAATATTATCTTATGAAAAATCATTAGCTTGCAAACTATGCTTCAATTCTTCGTTCTGACATGCAGCAAATGATATTGTTTATAAATGTTTTTCCTATGCTTAAACTCCTTTTAAATGTTGGACTTTGGTTTATCTTTGGGGAGAAATAGATATGCAAAACCTTTTAAATGCACTGCATAGCATGGTGAATGTTTTGAATATTGGTATTATGTCTTGATAATGAGCGTTCCTATGTTGAAAGACCATCTTTTATGGATAATTTATTTGCCATTTGAAATGGCTTATATACTAATGATATTGTGTTAAATATCAACACCTTGATTAATTGTGAATGATAATACCTTGGTTTCTTATTACAATGGTTGTTGATACCCTGCCTTGATTAATATTGGTGCTTTATTTGGTAAACCTTTTTCATGATGTCAAAAGGGAGAGAAATATATATATGTTATATTATTGTGCAAAAGTGCAAAGAATTTTTCAAGTGTTTATATAGGATTTTGCACTCAAAAGGAAGCTCACATTAAGGAGAGCTTTATACAAATTGTGTCTTCACTAAGGGAGAGCAACCTTCCTAAATTAGGGGAGTTAGCTTCCAAACTTCAAAACTTGTCTTATTTTATAAATCTCTATTTGATTTTGAATTTTTGGTTTGACGTTACAAAAAAGAGAGATTGTTAACTCTTATAGTTTCACACTTGTTCAAAATGATTTTGATTAATGTCCTTCAAAAATATAAAAATACAAGTTATAGTTTATGTTACACTAATTATGTTCTTTAAGGGCATATGATGTAACTACAGACCAAAAAATGAGCAAATAAACATCAAAAGCAAAAGGTACCAGCATCAAAACGCCAAGCAAATGAAACAAAAGAAAAGCAACAGCAAGGCATTAAATGAGAAGATTGAGAAGAGATATTTACGAGTTCCAAAGATGGGAAATTAACTACAACACACTACCTCAAGTGCAAAAGCAAAAGGCAACTTTTTTATTTTTTTTATTATGTTTTTTAAATTATTTTTTTATTAATGTGTTATGTAAATTTTTTTAATATTTTTAATATTTTTTTAATTTATTTCTTAAAATTATAATTATAAAAAAATTAAATAAAAAAATTATAAAAATTATAAAACTTACTCATAAATATTTTTACTTATGAAAAACCCCAATAAAAAAACATGAAGCCTATTTGATGCAACCATTTCAGGCGTAAAAGAATCTAGAAGAAAGAGAAGTCAACATCTCTCTCAATGGCTATTTTCTCCAAAAGAAAAAGATTTAAAGGGAAGAAAAAATAGAGGAGCAATTAATGTGCGAGACGGAAGAAAGGGACCCGATAAGGAACGGCTAAAAAGAAGATCTCCTCCAACGAGTATTTTTCAAAGAGATTTAAAAGAAGGACCCAACATCATTTTGCAAGAAGAGAATACCAGAGAAAAACTTTATGAGGCTTCATTTTGTAAATACCTATGCTTTCATCAGGTTTACTTCTATTATCTGAGAACTTATTTGTTTAAAACAAACCAGAGTGCTCATACTTGTTTCTATATATTCTTTTAGAGAGAAAAATAATTCATCTATTGTTCATTTTGAGATCCTTTATGGTGAATAAGTGAAAATTATTTGTATCCATTGTTAGTTGAACATATTCTAAAATCATTTTGTTTGTGTTTAGTAGAGAAAACCAAGCGTTACTAGTGATTAAGGAAAACTATAAGAGTAATAGATTGTTTAATAATGACAAAATCTCTTAAAATTCAAGAAGACTGGATATAAATCTACCTACTTATGAGTAGGGATACTCAAAAGTAGATTTTGTAATTTTTAAATTTTGTTTGTTTAATTTTTAATTTTTTTATAATTTTATTTTAAAAAATAAGTTAAATGAATATGAAAAAAATCTTTTTTTTTTGTTTTTTGAATTATTGTATTATAAAATTTTTTAAAATTTTTTTAGACTTTTATTTATTTATTTTTGAATTCCTTTAACTTATTTCTTAAAATAAAAATTATACAAAAATTTAAAAATGAAAACCTATTCCAGAATTATGGATACTCTTAAAGTAACATAAAAATCACCATTCTTTAAGGGATGAACCAATATAAATCTCTTTGTTAAACTTTTTCCCTTTCTCCTCTTATTTATGCAAACTTAGTTAAAAACTAATTTTGTATTATTTTGAATTAGTCCTAAAAATCTTTCAACACATTAAAATTTTCAGGTAATTGAAAACTTCCAATAAATGAGCTTTATTGTCTTATTTGCCTTAATTCTTTTAATTATATTTTATCATCACTTGTAAAATATATTTACAACAAAGAAAATTTTAAATTTTAAATTTATTACTTGATATACCAGTTGACCCCCTCTTGGTATTATTGACTATCAATTTTCTCACCATAAAGATATAACTATATTCTTGGTTAAACCTCCTAAGGGTTATATCCCATAAAGATACATACAGGAATCCATATGGACTGGAGAAAATATTAAATCCACGCTTCCTGTAAAGGAAAAATGCTGCATCTCAAGTTAACAATTCTAAGCCGTCTTCAAACTCATTTGGGTTGCCAAAAACCACAGGTTCATGAACCACATATAACTATAACACAACATGTTGAAGGTAAAATCATCCCTTTCACGGTCGTTAGACTACAGAAGTATAAATACACTAAGATACAATTATCCCCACATATAGCTGTACATGTTGCCCTTGTCAATTATATCGTGCTGGAAGGGTGAACACCCTTATGAATCATATGCTAAACCTATCACCTAGACTAATACAAGGTCATTTAGCAATTCATAACCCTAGAAAACCTAAGTGCACCATTACTTTTTTTCTAAACGTGGGAATGACAGTTATTTTACATTCTACAGGGTGGCTACACGGCATGCAGCATGCTAAACACATTTATTAGTGTGTTAATAACTCGATATCCCAATTTGGTAGTCATCTTCCTTCAAGCTGACACCTGCACTTCTAATGAAACCTGCCATGGCACCACTGCTGCTGCAATCTTAGATACACCAACTACAGCAGCTAAACTGCTCATCCTTTTTGACCTGAGCCTTTCTTTCCTGATCGATGCTTCCAGTTGCTCTGCATAAGTCAGTAATGAGCTTAGAATATGTACTATAAATTAATTTGAAGAAAAAAAAATTGCGAAGTGTGGCAAAGGCTAAGTTATTTACTAGAGGCTCATCATCAGAAATCTCATTAATCTTCGCCCCATTAGGACTTGATGACTCTGTATGTAATTTCTTCACTTCTTTGGGACTGCTCTCCATATCACTGTTATCTTGATTGCCTTCAGAATCTGATTCTTCTCCATTATCCTTCTCTCTTAAAGCTCCGCTTGATTCATCCACTTCTCTCTCTCCCGAAATACTTTCTTCATCGACATTTTGGACATCTTGCGGGACACACACTCTATCTTCAGAAAGTTTTTCACCAGATTCCTGCTTTTCTTGATCTGATTTTTCAGTATAACTCAAGTGCTTCTCTTTTTTCAGATTCTTTCCCCTCGAAACTGATTTTACTTTCTTCGTAGATTTCTTCTCCTTTGCTATGATTTCATCTGACCTTTCAGCAAGTGGTTCCCCTTCCGATTCACCTTGAAAGGAAAATAGATAGAAAGAAAGAACGAGAAAAAAAAAAAAAAAAAAACTCAAATGAAGCACAAGTCTTGCACAATAATGAGGAAGTATGAAGTCCCACTGAAAATTAATTTGGGAAAAAGAGACTCCAGGCATAATGTTTATATCTAAAGCAAGCAGGAGGTCTCCCAATTAATCATCAACTTCGTGTCAGTTCATAAATTCAAAACACTGCTGGAATATGACACAAATACATGCATATACAGATTAATTTGACATGATGCCAAATTAAAAGAAGCTAGAGATGATGTAACATGACAAATAAAATGATAGTTCTATTTTGCAGCACAGTAGTTCAAGTCTTCCAAGACATCAAATTAAGCAATTAACATATACATTTTTTATAGGTGACAACATATAAATAATTTTATTGATTAGAAATTGGTTCCCTTTAAGGGTATTGCCATATCAAAGATAATGATATCCATGAATTTTCACAAAAACAACTGCATTGACAAAACAGAAATTATATTTTGTCTTGTTTCACAGACCTTGCTAACCATTAAATCCAATGGGAAATTTGCTTGATACACACATGACCAAATATGATCAGTCTGAAGACATAAATGAATGAAGATCAAACAAGTTAACATGAATCACATATCTGTTAATATGCATTACCTGTGTTCACCTCATCAATTTTGGATGGCATGACCTCTTCAGTATTTGATATCTCAGAATTCTCTTTGGTATCCTCTTGATGGGTATTACTTTTTAATTCACCTTTTGCTCTACGTTTTACATTCTTTTTTGGAGATAGTTTACCATTAATTCTGTAAAGCAAATATATACAAATTACAGCAACTAAGACGTAAAACAAAATCACTAGTGTGTTATAAGGATCTCAGCTTATTTACTCACATCTTTTTTGACTTTTTACTCTGTGAACCACTTGAACTTCTATGTTTTTGCACAGGTGACCTATAAAACAAGTAAGAAAATCAACCCACGAAAGTAAATAGCACAGTCAAATGGGATACAAGACCATGTCAACAAAGCTATTAGAGATTCGACTCAACATGTCAGTAAAAGCAGATGAGCATGTATTAAAATTCTTTCTTTTCCCTTTTAAAAAAAATGTTATGGTCGTTTTAATATTAGATATACTGGAAAACATATAGTTCATAAAATAGCTATTGTAAAGGGGATACTTACACATCAAGTGTAGATGGAGCTTTTGAGGCTTTTGTCTTCTGGAAAAGCAATAAAAGAAGCATCAGACTGTAACTATAACTCATTTCTTTTACTGGAAACAGAGGAAGCAGAACCATTTCAGAGAAAGAAGGAGAACTGATGGAAAATCAGAGACCTTAGTAGGTTTGCGACCCTTGCCAATAAGCTCCCAGCGCTCCTTTTCCAAACGGAGTATTTCTACATCCCCATCATTATATAATATCTTTCACATGGAGTAACAGTAAAATTGAGTCAGAATTGTGAGTAGTCCAGAGGTGGCAGTAAACACTTCTCATAAAATTTAAGAGGGTGAATTCAGTATGATCCAGCTTACCACATGCTTCCTTTTCAGAGGATCATAAGACTTAATGGTGCCCTCATAAAATCTGCAATACATCAAAGTACCACCATGAGAATTTCAATTTTGTTAAATTAATTTTGGGTTCCATGAAAACAAGATAAGACAGCAGTGATTTTAGATCTCTGTCTCCAGGGTTAAAAGAAGGCATACAAAAGTATGTCAGGTAATAGCTGTAGAAGACAGAAATTAACATCAGCTAATGACAAGATGCAGCAAGTATAACATAAGAAATATACAGTCTAGGAAAGCTGAAGTTAATAGGACGAGCTAGACTTTGGGGGGGGGGGGGGGGGGGGGGGGGCAACC
>JASKGM010000005.1:4576701-4596270 GCA_034509205.1 Ceratonia siliqua | reverse complement strand
GCCCCCCCCGCCCCCCCCCAGCCCCCCCCCCCCCCCCCCGCCCCGCCCCCCCCCCCCCGCCCCCGCCGCACATCCACGTAATGTGACCCAAAAGTGGTGGCATGCATCAATGCTTTGTTTTTGCTTCTGTAACCGGTCTATTAAATTTATCATGAGCACTTACTGCTTATCCATTGGCCACCAAACTTTAATACGGCAACCAATCAGTTCTTCCGTATCACTCTCACCTTCCTTTGATGTGCACTGTGGACAGGGAGAAAAGATCAAATCAAACAATAACATAATCCAAGGAATTTGTTGGAACCCAAAATTTATAACATATGACTTCCACTTGTCAAAATGTGTGTGCGCGTCCTTGAGTGTGTGTGTGTGTGTATAAAAGATCATACATGGCATATGGATGCCAGTAACATGAAAGCAACTACAACAGTGATTAAGAAAGCCATAGAGATAGCTTACCTTCGCTAATCCTGCTATGCTTTTTCTTTTTCGCTTTTTATTAGAGCCAGTGGAAGACTTAAAATTGCTAAATGAAGTCTTCTCAGTTTGTATTTGATAATCAGGACTCTGCAACAGAGGCAGAAAATAATCATAAGTCTAAAACATGGATAACTTACACTCTACGATTCTGCATTAGCATTGAGCCACTTGGAAGTGTATCTCACCTTCGTGCCATGCTCATCAGAGTTGTTTGCCTCATCATTATCAGAGCTTTCAGATCCGTTAACTTTTTGTTTTAATGAGGACACTAACAAGCCTGAGTCACTCCCTTTGACTACTTTCCTCTTCATAGTTTTGCTACCTCTATCAGGGCTAACTTCTGCATCTAATGGTAATTTGCCTTCAGAGGAGTCTTCTTCTGAAACTCTCTTTGGAGCCTTTAAAGTACTACTCGATGATCTCAAACTTCCGTGAGCAGCGGAAGACCGCTTGCGTTTAGGCACTGGCATAGGTGATGCTTCCCCAGCTTTTCTTTTTTTATTCATAGCATACTCTGGATCCTTCAGAGCCGTCTTACTCAAAGAATTTTCATGACCATTACTTGATTCAAACTTAGAAGATATCCCCAAGTTATCCAAATTTATTTGTCTGACCATATTTAAGATATCAATATCATTTTCAGCCTTTTTGGTTTCAGCTGACACATATTTGTTCTTTTTCACCTTTTTGCCCTTGGTTACCCGATGCTTTATCATTTTTCCCAGAGTCATTTTGTTTTCATCTCTTTCTTTGTCCTTTGGAACATCAACCTCAGCTGATTCAGAAGGAACCTGATATATGAAAGAATCATTATCACTTGGTTCAAGATATAAGATGCACATGTACCAAAAATTGCCATGTGACTTTACCCTTTCTGTTGAACATACCATTTCTAGTTCAAGTGGTTCAAAGTGAGCCAAGACACTTTCATCAGCTAACCAAGTTCTATCTTCGCTTACCTGCCAGAGAAATTCAGTGGCATTGTTAAGCATGGGTTTTATTTAAGTGTGACCCAAGATCTTGCAAATGTTAATGAGCATATAGTTCTGCAAATTTTAAGGAGTTAATAACAACACTTCACCAACTGAGATTTACTATAGCGTACTCAGAATAAACAAGTCTAACACATTTACATGTCAGAAGGTAGCCCTGCATCAATTAACATTAATACCATTGTACAAATCCAACATCATGCTTGGTCCATCATGTTAAGTCAAATAAGGATTTAGGAAAAGTTTCATGAGTTGAGAAATGAGTTTCTTGCCACATACCCAAAGTAATGGGTACAAGTGTACAACAGATAGTCATATTAGTATAAACAGCAATTTAAGGGTCAGTGTTCTGTAGTACATTTTATGTACATACCATTATCGAGTCCAAAAACATAGTTGTTTATCCCTCACTATTCTCCCTAGCTTTACCTGTCCTTAATTTCTTAACATGGTGATGAAGGAATGTAACAGATCAAAGACATCAAGGACTTCAGGAGGAGAACAGCCAAAAGAATGTTGATGGAGTTGCTGCAATCAAAGACATCTAGGAGCTGCCTCATTAACAGGGAGTACTAGTGGCCCAGGTTCTTGGAGAGTTTTTGAATATTTTCCCGTAGTTTCCTTTAAGTCAAATGTCTGCAAGATGGACATATGAGAAAACTATACTCCATCTTGAGGAGGATTGTTGACTAGTCAAGAATTAATGGGAACTGTGTCAATGAGTTTGTTGAGATGTAGCCTAGGAGCATCTGGGATAAGGTTGAGGGGGCTACCGAAGTGTAGCACTGTCAAAGAATTCTGGGAGTTATATGTCATGGAAGTTGTCAATACTTTTGTTATTGAGGGGCAGTCCGAGCTGCCTAAGTTCTTAAATGGGTTGACCAATCAATTTTTCTGTTCTTTGATTATGTTGAGTTTGGGCTTATTATTTGCAATAAGTTGGAAGCTTACATAAGCTTCATCTTGAGGGTGAGTATCAAAGAGTATATTTTATAAAGTCTTATGGGTTAAGAAAGGAATTTCTTGTAGTGCAACCTAAATAAAGGGTATAAGAGCCAGATGTAGTAATAGAATTAGTATAAATAGATGTTTAAATGTCAGTGTTATGTACACCATCCTCACTTTTCTCCCTAGCTTTTCCTCTCCCTGTTTTCTTATCACATCACAAATTAAAGCCCACGCAAAACTTGATCCCAATCATATACATTAAGCAATACGATGATGCTATAACTGATAAATTGCAGGGAAACGTCCTCCTGTAACTAAAGTAGGCAAGCATATAAAGCAGAGCTTGAGCATAAAAAAAAATCAATTAAAAGAATTAAAACCATATGTTAAGTCACAGTAATGACAAAAATTATAACTTAAGTCACAATCATTCAAAATGGTTTAACAAATTTGAAGACTAATATTAGGTAATATGATGCAACGCAACAGCAATGATACAAATCAATCTCATTTAATTAAAGACATCCCCAAGAGTCGAGAATTACAACTCTTTGGTAGACAGTTTGTCCTGTATGAACAAGAATGCTTATTATACTGGACAAAAACTATGTTATTTGACAAGAAAGAGCATACCACAGAGTCATCTCCTTCCTTCTTCTCACATGCTTTGTATAGCATTTGGGGTAAAGAGACTGAAGCAGTCAGTCCTTGCAAATCAACATCCTTCTGCACTAGTCGCTTGGTGATTGCTAAGCCAAGGTCACAAATTGCATGAGAATTCTGGAAATTTTTTAATCACAAATGTAAGTTTCTAATTTGATATCACTTTAAAATTTTCATTTTTAACAATGAAAAAAAATATAAATCCTAAACCTTTGACTTTGATGCATCAACTATATCTTCAGAGTGCTTGATACTCTGAAAGATAGAAGTAATAGTAGATATAATCTCCTCTTTGTTAGCAGTGGTTTCTGACTTGGCATCTTCATCTCTATACACTAGCAGTGATAGAATTAAGTACAACTGCCTGAAAATTCAGCTCAGAAGTAAATTCAGTTAAGAATGAACGTTCCCAACATATACCATATATTGAGGTCTACTAGCATAAATCAAATAAATACGGAGTTATCAGCCCAGGATGCACTCCACACTCATTCATGTGTTAGGACAAGGTATGAACAGGGCCTGAAGAAGAAGAAACCCCAAAAAGCAAAAATATTTATAGGCCATATGTGCACATGTGCAGATTTCAAAATTGTGAATCCATAAAAGGCTCTATATAAGCTTTCCACAGCATGTGAAACGATATTGTGAAGCCCAGGCATGCATAAAGTTGGCACACTCCTTAAAAGGTTCAAATCTAAAAGCATGTAAAACAACCATAGTTAATATCTTTAGAACTGAAAGAAAACAATAGAATAGCATTACATGCATCAATATTAGTCATTATTTCAATACACGGGCCACTAAATTTTATGAAATATCAAAGTCCATGATATATAAACTTAAGTTTTCTTATGTGGACAAAATAGTACCGGTATATCTTCTCATACGCTTCAACATCCTTGCACTCATCAATATTGGGACATGAGATGTTAGCAAGTGCATGAACTAGATATGGAAGGATGTATTCAGGGTAAGCAGTCAGGGAACTTGCATCAGATTGAACAGAAAGTTGCCGTGCCTTTGCTTGGTGGTGCATTTGAATAATGTCAGCCAGGTTTTGTTTATCCTGTGTGATCAAACAGGATTAATTATAAAAACACATATTCAATGTCAAAGCAAGTAAATTTTGCAATTGTAAGAGATGAAACTAATCTTTGGACCACAAAATTACCTCTGCAAACTCATCTGACTTGGATCCAAAGATGTTCAATAAGAAGGCGCAAGCATATTTGGCATCCAAAAGCCGGTCTTTTATATATTGATAAGCTTTGCTTAGGAAAATCTTCCTCGCTTGAGGGAAGATAATCTACAAGACCCAAAAGAAGCAGTTACATCCATGTTTAAGTGAAAACCAACAAATTAAATTCTTCCTATACAAGTCAGTAGATGTAGGCTTCTATCTTGACAGTAATAATGTGGTGAAACAAATTATAAATGCCCAAGAAATTAGAAGGAACCCACCTCTGATGTCCTCAAAGTTAAGTGGAAAAGATCAACAGGGATCTTATGATCCCATTGCCTTGACAAACGAAGAATTGCCTTTGCAGAAGCAAGCCTCAAATGGTCCTTATCAACTGAACTGTAAGAGGGCGTAAATCAGTACATAATATTTGAACCCACAAAATCCAAGTCAGAATGAAAAGCAAAAGTGACAAATTTAAGATATAGGACCATTTGGATAGGTTTATGAAACAATTACTTTTTTTATAGAGCAAATTATAATAGAAATTTTATGTGAAGCCAAAATTGTTGTGTTTGGATGCTGTAGTGAAAAAGTACTTTTGATTGATGACATTTATCAAAATGGCATTAGATTTGTATTCATTTTAAAGTGCTTTAAGCAAATTGTATTATTTTTATGAAAATTTTTAAAATGATAATATTGTGAAATATAATAATGCTATCAATATTAATTATCTGAAATGAAATTTAATTACTTATTGTTTGAAATGGTTTAGCAAAATTTTAATACCAATTGTCTACTCTTGATTACTTTTTAAAATTATCATATATTACTAAAACTGCATGTAAAAACATTTTTAATATAAATCTTTGTATGGAAAATTACTTTTTGTAAATTTTTTATTTTACAATAAATTTTTTGCATGAAAATACTTTATACACAATAAAAATATTTGGTATGATAATAATTTTTAATTATCTTAATTGGTATTTATATTTGAATATATATATATATTTTATAGTATATTGAATGCATTCTAATTATTATTTGGAAATTTTCAAAGAAATAAAAGATTAATATAGGTTAATAGTTATGAAATTAATAAATATAATAACCGAGTGATAAAATAGAAAGGAATGAAGACTAAAAAGAAATATTCCTGAGCACTCATCTTCCAACCTCGGCAAGTATTACCTCCCTCCTCTCTGAATTTTTTCGATCCTATCAGCAATACTAGTAGCCCTATGGTTTTGTTTTCTAGCCTTTTGTCTCTATTCCTTCACCATCATTATTTTGGAATTACCAAGTATAATCTTCTACAATTGATGAATCTCATTTTTTTGGAATTACCAATTATAATCTTCTACAATTGATGAAACTGGTGAATTAGAGGCTCAGACGCGAAGTTTTCTGGGTTTCTATATGAACTTTTGGGATTGGAGATTCAGGTGCATAGTTATATTCAGGCTTGGAATACTATCTTAATCCAGGTGCGCAATCAGAAATGAATACTCTCAAAAATTATAGTGCAATTGTGGTTTGTGATACTGTGAGCATCTTTCCTGGCGAAAGGTGCTCTAATGGCAGCGACTGTCCTCAAGGATATTGTTGTCCAAAAGAATAAGAATACAGCTTCCCGGTCATTGAGAAATTAGCTACAACCCAAAGGCTTTTTCCAAAAGGCAAAAAATTGGGCTTTTGAAAAAAGCCATGTTTTGGCCTTTTTTGTTTTTTGGTAATTTGCTTTTAAAAAAAAAAAAAAAAAAAAGCTCATCCGAGCACAATTTTTGACAAACATAAGTATTTTTTACTTAAAAAAAAGCTTATCTAAACAGGCTCATAGATCCCTTCAGTTAAGCTCTTTTTAGCCAAAAGGGGAGGGGACAAATTCTTTGGACAAAGAAAAGCATTTGTATGGAGGCCAAAAATTTTGACTTCTGAAAAAGTCTCCAAAGAAACTGTTTTCAGCCTTTCTTAAAAACTGAAATTTTGAACTTTTATAAAAATAAATAATTTCTTTATTTAAAAAAAGAAAGAAATAAAAAAAAGTAGTTTACAATACTACCATGAAGCTAATATACCTTGACTGTATGTCTTTTGATATTTCTCCATAAGATAGCATGTTCCTAAGGATATCCAGAAGACCATCGATACCAGAACGAACATGAGCATCTTTGACTGGCAAGTAGCTCTTTACAAAGGTTTTGATGCCATATATCTGCAGCAAAGATAGAACAATAAGGGAAAGAGAAGACAAAGTAAAATATCAAAGAGGCAGCTAATGTACAAGCATTTTCCAATGTACCTGATTATTGGTGCTATTCTAACTATCTTAAAATCAAAAATAGAAGAGACAATTATTCCTACCTACCTTCAACATACAAAGATCACTTTTATCATCCCAAGATACTCTTGTGTCATCTTCTTTCTGAAACAGTGAAGCACGCATCTTGATGAAAATCAATTATCTCCATACTTATCTCATAAAAAGGCACACCAGAGGATTGTGAAAGCCTTACACTATCACTTTTCAGAATCTTGTTTATTATAAATTCTTCAATTTCACTTTCCCTAGTTTCAAAAACGGGCATTGCGGTCTCTGCTATGCACCCCAGAGACTGCAGTACTGCAGGCAGATGTGTTTTTTCCTCCAGCATATCTACAAGCCTCTGCATATAGGATCAAAACTATCAGACCAACAGCAATGAAGTGAGATTGTTTGTAATACATGAATTAACTATATGAAACCTTGTATAGAACAGAGAGAGACTTGAGGCCATCATCCTTTGTTATAGCAGCTAGAGCATGCACAGCATGCTTTGCCTGTCTTCGACTGCCTTCTAAACATAGTCTCTCCAATATAAGGTCAACAGAACTGCATAAAACAAGGAGATATTAAGAAAATAAAACAAGGAAATGGATCTAAAAGGTGAAAAATTTTAAAAGTGGCACCTTGATGTAACTGCAAGTTGTTCACGAATAATACCACCGGCCTTTGCTAAAATATGCAAAACACCCTCTTTAATCATATCATTACTATCCTTAAGTAAATTCACCAGCTCTTCCTCGCCGCCACTAAGCAGCAATGGACTGAAACGAGCAATTATCTGCAGTTTACACAAAAGAAGTTAACCAGAAGAAGTTAGAATAGGTAATTCAAGTATTTATTTTTTTCATGGCCATAATCGCAAAAACCCATACCACAGCTTCATAAAAGAATTACAAAAACATATGAAATCACCGGAAAAGGCTACTGCAAAACTACAAGCATAATTGCTAATCCATATGACATAATTACCTTAAGCCACACATATCATTTAATCAGTAGCAAGTAAAGATATAAAAGTAGGTTTTGTAATCATTACACATGAAAGTATAGAAGTTGGAAACTAGATTTCTTCCCCCCACCCCCTCTTTTGCAAAGAATTCAAAGGTGGAAGTTGTTCATGACAGAATATACAAAGACAAACACTTGAGAACCATGTGCAAAAAGCCAGAACACGTAAGAATGACAAGCTCTTACCACCAATATGTTCATGTAAGATTGTAAATATTGAGCATTCTCTGCAGATTTTTGTGTGCCAATTTCTGAAAGAATAGCTTTTACGTGCTCCTTGTTGAAAAGTAAATAAGAGCACTTCATGGAAAAGGTGTCCAGAAAGTCATAGAGCCGATGTTTCTCACCAAGTATTTTAAGCAAATCATCCTACAGATAAGGAAAAATAAAATAGGTAACCAAAATCAGTCCATAGAAACTTCAAATTACAGTTTCTTTCTTTTCTCAATAGAAAAAGAAACACGAGGTCAAGAACACCTGGGTATCAATGAGACAGTAGTATTTGGATGCTCAAATAGCTTTCCTTATAAAACCCTATAATTGAAGAATTTTTGGAATTACAGCATTAACGATAATGTAGTTTTTCTTATTGACAGTTTGGAAGAAAAAAAAATGTTCCTAAAGCCAACACAAGTTGTTAATTTTGTTGAAGCTGGTTTCCTAAGGAGCCGTTACATTGGTGCTAGCGGTAGTTAATGGTGAGAGCAGGTTAGCAATTAAGACTAAGAAATTTACATCTCATGATGACTTAAAAATAATTCAATACAATATTTTATAATGTGTTTAGCAGCAATAAAACATTTTCCACATGCTGACTGTTTGCTCTGTTATGAAAGTAATGAAGGTTAGAGTGCTAGATTATGATGTTTACACAGATTACACAACTCACTGGCAACATGAATTTAATGGTAAATCAGATTCATAGGAAACAAAGGTAAGGCACACAGTCTATTGGCAGTAGTAGCTATGGTGGTATTAATGATGTCCATAATAATGGAAACAGACTGAAATAAAACATACTCGTCCAGATAATTAGGACCCATATTCATGTTAAGTTTTCAAATAATATATCACATAGGATTTGAGCATCAACTTCAAAGGTTAGTACTCATGTTTTCCATTCAAATATTAATGCTCATGCAGTTTTTAGCCATGTTTTGCTAAAGAGAACATCTCCAAAACCATATTTATGAGTTTCTGATTATTCTACCCGGTAGACAGGAGCTTGATGGAAGCTACAATTTGGATCAACAAGATTCATCAAAATCTTCCAGATATTAGCATCTTTCAATTGATCAAGAATCTGGAAACTCTCTTCAGCCTTTGTGGGGTCCGCAAATGACCGAGACATTACTCGGAAACAGAACACAATCTTTTTTTGGACCTCAGGTACATCTTTATCCTGCATTTAAATGAGATCAATCCCTTTTGCTCACCCAACGTCCTTTTAATAGTTTATCTTTTTAACACTCAAGTCACAAACCTGGCTCATCTGCCTCAGAGACAGGTACCTCTGCATCTCTTGCTGTAACCTGCAACCAAAGAGATACAGTGAAAACAAAAAAATTTATTACATAACAATATTGAAATACCAGGTATAGTATAAGCCATTACAGATATCAAAACCCAGCACAAGCATACCTTTGTTTCTGCTCCAGCACCTTTTCAAGAGCCTTGACCTCTACTTTATCAAATTTAGAAAATATTCCAGCCCAACGTTTAACTATATCATTGATGGAAAACTGTGCCGGAAACAGGGATCCACACAGAATAGATTCAATTATATCTGATCTGCAGAATGAAGTGGAGAAAAATATGTTAAAAATTAAAACACCTCTAACTTTACTAAAAAGTAAAAAATAACAGACAACCCAAATCAAAAGGGAAAAGAAAGACAAAATTCAGAGGAAAAATTGATTCTCTTGCTAAGACAACGTCCTTTTTTGTTCATCGGTATGGGTTACACAACAGGAGGTAACCCTTTCCCTTCCCTCCAACCCTTCCCACCCTGGCAAAAGCGGGAGCTCAGACAATGTGTACCACATAGGTGGAAAGAGTAGCAGAAGTACCCAAAAAACACAAGCCAAAGCGACAGACTACAACAAGGGACCCTATGTAATAGACTGGCCAGTCTTCATGTATCATGTGCCCTAGTACAGCAACATTTTTCAGAATGGCAGATTTTCAGCATTTAAACACATTCTATATTACTGGGATGGAAATCTTATATTTATTGGGTCAGGAATTTTATACTATGAACTACAAAATATCAATCAACATAAAACCAACGGTAAAGCTAAAATTCCATAAATGAGGTGGCCAAACAGAATTACAATTACATTACATAAATATTAGTATTACAGAAATATAGCATTCCAGTTTTTGCAAAATTAAATCAATATTCCAAAAAAGAACCTTGATATGAGTTAGTACTCTGTATATATGGATTTAAATCAATATACCGGAAACAGTAAGGATCAACACTATTGAGTTATTACAATGTAATGCTCTTGCTTCTTACTTAACATTTCGCCTCTACATGTAATTAAAATTTAAAGATAGCCAAGATGTAGAATATAATTACCTTTTTTAGACCAGATTGCAGGGAAAACTTGTTGAATGACACAAAAATAAAAAGGTACAGAAATGATATACTTCATATGTCCTCAATATATACAGCCCATAAGGCTAAAAGTTTTCAAGATCTCTTTAGACTGCAGGTTTTCCTGAGGTTTTGGGATTTAAACTGAACATTATGTAGCTTCAACTGGATAAGATAAATATTTCATTTTCGTTACAGAAGCAATTTTAGTTGACAACAACAAATACAGTAAGAAGCATTGTTGTTAATGACCGTGCGCTATGCGCTATAGCCTGCACTATAGCTCGCCATGAGCCGTGGCGCTACACTACACTTGTAGCCTAGCAGTTTTCATGTAGCCTGGCTATAGACATGCTACATGCGCTATAAGGCCATGGCTGTAGCATGCATTATTTGAGCTTCAACCAAAAAAAATTAAAAAATAAAACCCTCTGGCACCTTATTGTCCTACTTGTTTCTGTGTTCTTCACTTCTTCCTTACTTCATCTCAAGCCGCCCCATCCTTATGCATCTGCAGCCAGTGGCATAGGCTGAGGTACTGCAGGGGCTGCTGTCCTCCATTGTATACTTTCCTTATTCTGAATATTCTTTTCTTTTTTCAATATTAATTTTCTTCAATTAGCAAACCTATTAGTAGAATCTTTTATAATTTCTTATTATGTTTTGTTGATTTCATTTTAGGTTCTTTAAATTTTAACCAACATGAGTTCTTCGAAGAGTATAGACCCTACTTGGAAATATTGTCACCTTGCAAACCCTAGGAATAGGAAAAAAAACTTAATGCAATTTTTGCAATTAACTTACAAGTGGTAGGATCACTAGGGAGTAGGGATAGACATCCTTTTGTGATTTAAGTGCTTGATATTGTGATTTGTGAATGATTATGGATGGTTATTAAGTTGTTATAACTTATGTTTTAAATGTGAGTTTAGTTTTTTATATACATTAGTTGGTTTAGTTATATTTTTTTATATTTAATGTAATGTGCACTACATTTTGAAAATGTAGCATGTGCAACGTTATGTGCTATGCACTACAGCATTGTTTAGCCCTTGTCGCTACACATGCCCTATGGCTATTACTTCAGTTTTTACTTTACTGGTAACAAAACCATATAGGTTTATTGTTCCTTTATCTTCATATGTAAGGGAAAAGCAAAACCAATATGCAAAACTCATGACAATGATGCAAGTAATTGACATGATTATAAAATAATATCATCTCATGTAGCATAGAGACTTCAGTGTTTCACCTGAAATCTTTGTCATAGAAACATCTGAGAATCTTCCCTGGAATCCAATCATATTCATTGGGATTGATTGAGCTGTCAGAGCTCTTCTCACAAAAAACTCTATAAATCTCAGCCAATCTCTCCATGCTATACTTTTTAACAAGTAGCTGGAGATGCAAAGCAAAACAAGGAATTGGAATACTATGAGTTGAATTTACCAAAGTTAAGGGAGAATGCTAAGAAAAAGACTATAGAGGTATACATACAGATTTGTCACGAAGGCGTTCTGCTACAAGTTTTACAGTTTCAAGAGGAACCACATCAAGAGAATGACATGCCACATCACATATAACAGCCACAACTTGCTTTCGAACATTTTCATCGAAATCCAGCAGCCGATCACAAAGGGCAGCTAAGAAATTTGAACCAGATAAAATTAGCAGATATAATACAAAATATAAACAGCTCAGGACAACTGGATGTATATATACATATAGGCTATATGCACTCACAAATGATTTGAGGAGCTTCAGCTCTAGAAGGATTTGATAGCAGACAGCTCTTTACATGCTCAAGGACAGACATGCGAACCCCAACAACTCTATCAGTCAACCTCTTCAAAAATTCTGAAAATATAGGCTGAAATGCTTCAGGAATAGAAGATCCAGGAATAGTGATTATATCTCCAACCAATTTCACTGCTTTCAAGCGAGTTTCCAGCTGATCAGTCTGCAGATTTCAGTATTTTGTGAGAATCCAGTCATCAAATTTGAGTGAGAGTCCAGGGTAAAACTTCACTAAACCCATAATTATATCCACAAGGAATAAAAAGAGCTGAAGTTATCCTTTTAATGTTGATATTAGCACTTCATAAATTTCAATGCTCAGAACCTCCACAGAAAATCACAACTTAAAACTTATACAACAAAACACCTATATCATAGTAATAAGGTCCTTTTAGTAAAAATAAATCTGGAAAGAATGAGACTGTCAGGAAGAAACTTACCAGTAGCTCTCCTGTCAGATAAGGGAGAACTCCTGATAGGATCTGAGGAGCACAGCAATATAAATCATAGATGATTCCATGATATTCAACTTGACAGTTCACCAGCTTGCTTTCTCCTGACATTAATGATAGCAGATATTGTTTAATGCTGGGTTCAAGTTTTCCTGCACATTGCTGTATAACATTCATACCAAGCCTCCTTGTAGCCATAGTTACATCCTGGAATCAAAATTCCACATAATCATGTTCACTAAATAAAACTAGAACAGCAAAAAGTAAAAAGGATTCATTCTGCTAGAGCATCAGCTACTGCATAATATAACAGCAGAAAAAGGCAGTACTTACATTTTTTTCACGTCCTAATACAGACAGTAGAATGGATAAAAGATCCTCTCGGACATCCTCACTCTCTTCTAAGAGAACGACCAATATAGTTTGCATTGATGACAGGACACTTTCTGGATGATCATCTCTGAGTACAAAACAATATAAACGGGCAACACTTATGAATCCGAAGAGAATCTTCTTTAATCAGGAAAACAATGACCGAGTATTTTACATACAAGCAAATAGTTCCAACATACATCCGTTACTCGTAGAAATTCTCAGCTAAGTGACCAGCATTTTAGTGTTTTCCAATAAAAATAAGTCAAATCATCCAGAACTAGTACTTCTGATTGATGAATCAGAATTGGCCACACCAAAAATTGGCAAGCTAAATGATGCAGTATAGGTGAGGGAAAAGAAAACTAAGACTGAAATAGGACCAGATCAAGGAGAAGACAAGAACACACGAAGCTAGGGTTCTTCGTGGAAGAGAGGATTTCTCTATATTCTGAAATATCATTCAAAAACTACTTACAAACAAAAAAGCCTTCACGCATATACCGTGAAAGGCTCCAGACACTGTAGCTAAACTGAACAGGTGCTACTCACGTGCATACAATAAAAGGAAAAAGAATACAGAAGAAACAGAAAACATGCACAAGGGAAAACAGAACACAATGCAGAACATAACGTAATAAACAGGGGACAAATCTGAATGCTCCTGCATCACTAAAAGTAAATAATTTAAGTACACCAGGTACACCAGGAAAAAGAATACAAAACATCTTATTCCAAGTACATCAGGATGTATAGCTCGCCCAATTATCTATAATTCATGTTCTTGTCACTACTATGCCCACGAAAAAGAATATGTTGAAACCCACTACCAGAATGACAGTAATAGAATAGAAACACTGAATTATTATTATCACACTGATATTACACCAATATGTTTCTGTAATACACTCCACAATACAGAATAATAATGATAGTAACACACTATTCAAACTCCAGTTCACAGATTATACTAAGATAGAACACAACAGAATAACACAATACTCTCCTAATTGTAGTAAGTCACAGCACACTTAAGTAATTATCACACAAAGTTCCTAACAGTAAATCCTCTAGCATTCTAGAGTATGCTAGCCACTCCCAAGTCCCTTTTCCAATTTCCCAGATGCCCCTTCCAACTGACAGATGTCTTCTGATATTCACTTCTCCCTCCTATTAGAAACTGTCACTAACTTCTCATATTTTAATTTCTCAACTGCTTCTCAACCGCTCCCCTTATTTCTCTTAACTGCTGAGGCTATTACTGTTTTTTCTTTCTTGCATAAACCTTAGTCACCAAGGATCTATCAGAAGCAATTCAGATATTTTATTATTGTGGCTTTATGAGCTTCATATAAAGTATGTCATAATACACAGTGTAGTGGTGATAAGGCTATCTCATAATTAAGAAGATTTGTTGATATAATATAATTCTATGTACTGTTGGAATTTGCTTTAGTTGTATGGATGTACATCTGAATTTCTTTGTTCCATTCCATGTTACTAGTGTATGCTGTCAAGATCTTGTTGAAACCCTTCTTGATCCTGGACAAAGTTTCTTCCTCAACCAGAACAGTGGAACTTCGTTGTGCTCACAAATTGTTGCTCCTGTAGTAGTTAGATTCATTTTTCTCTCTGCAATTCCTTAACTCCTAACGATTTTCCTTTTCCCCTGAAATATCACTGGCATGTAGATGTGGAGTATTGAGTTGCTCTTTTACTTCAGTTGCTTATTTGAGCATAGTAATGGTTGCATTCTCTCATTACTTGAATCATCGAGTGACAAAACCCCTATTTTGGTGGAGGCATTACTTCAGTTGCTTATTTGAGCATACTCATTACTTCAGTTGCTTATTTGAGCATAGTATTATGGTGGAGGCAAAAAATTTGGGAAGTTGTTTTACTTGTTAGGATGATTATAGAAGTTTTACTGAATTTCTCAAAACTAAGTATCAAAATGTGATAAAACCCCTATTTTGGTCTTCAAAAATATGGCGTTGCTAACAATTTGATTGTTAACAGATTTTTATTATTATTTTATACTTAAGAGTATGATTTTATTTTAACTCCATGTGTTAAGAGTATGATTTTATCTCAAGTCCAAGATGTTGTCACTATTATTTTTTTACTTTAGAAGGTGAAATTGGAACAAAATCATATTCTCACGTATTAATGTGATACAAAAAGTCTATGAAGTATTAATTTGACAATGATACCATCTTTCTAGGATTAAAGTAGGTTTTTGTCTAAATAGTGGCCTGGGTAAGACTATTTGTAGTAGCATGCTTCTCCATTCAAAAATAATTTGGGAGAAAATGTTGCAACCAGTATTGTTTAAGTTGGTAATACATTGATTTTCTGGTGGAATGAACATACCTTCTAAAGTGGTGGGGCACTGAAAGGTTTTAGACCAAATAGATTTGGTTATCCTTGTCCAAAGGGAAGGAGGTGAATCAATTTTTGAATTCTTTCAACCTATTTATCTTAGCTACCTCAATTCAAAAGGCATTTTTGTTTAGTGAAATGACTTGATCTCGTACTGTACTGCTAACCCATACATCTAAAGAGCTTACTAGCACCCAACGCTGCACTTTCCTTAGTGGGACACTTACTCTATGTCTCTATCTTTGTCTCTGTTCAAAGATTCTAGAGATTACCTATTTCAAGTAGAATTTGACTACTTATACAACTTTTGTTGGTCTGAAGCTTGGCCAAAATAAAATTATTAGTCTGCAGTATATGGAGTTAAAGTTGAGCAGTGTTATTAGATTTGTGAATTCGATAATTATAAAAAGTAATATTATTTATACAAATTTCATTAATAAATTATACATAAAATGTTGAAGTAGTTGTATCTAAATTTTAGTGGTTGTACTTAAACTTTTTATAATAAAGTTTTATATTATTTTACCAAATAGTTCAATTTCTCTTTTCTTCCCCATTTCTCATTCCTTAAGTTATCTAACTCTTATGTAATCTTTTCGTAGTTTAGTAAAATCATATTATATTATATTACAGTGTTGTTCTTATTACTTTATTAATTAAGACAATCCACTGAATATGAAATCATCGAGTATATTGTTAAGATCCACTAGGGGAAGAAAGTTTAAGAGTGTTGAAAGAATAGGAACGAAAAGATGGAAAGTTTAGTTCCACGTTGTCTTTGTCAAAATCTTCAACTTACTATAATTATCAAAAGTTATCTATTGGTATTGTCAAGGCTAAGCACTTACGAAGTGGGATGGTAGAATAATGACAAAAATTAAGTAAGCAGAGCATGATTGATTATAGAATCCAATTCTCTTTTTAAAATCTGTGGTAGATAATGGAGAACAAGAAAGAGTGTGCCATTTTATATGAAAATGGACATACTCCTCTGATTTTATCATTCTTCTTCTGCTTTTTTGATGAATCTTTTCTCTGTATCCTTTTCTACTTTTCAAGGAAAGCAATAGAAATTCTTTACTAGTTCACAAATTTTGTATAACTAAACTAATCATGAATAAATATATAAGTATATCATATATAAAACTTACTCCAGATATGTTTTATAAAAATTAATAAAATTAAGTAGTAGAATGTGAGATTTCAGTAATTTTTTAGTGGTATAAGATATCATTTAAAATATATCTTTTAATATACTAGATATTTTGAATAACAATGTACTAAATATAAACATTTTAAATGTCTTTTACCATTCAATATATTAAAATAAAGGATTAATATAGCTTTTAGTCCCTATAGTTTCACTCAATTTTTACTTTGATCCCTACAGTTTAATTTCGTCCAATTGAGCCTTTACAGTTTCAATAACTTAATTTTAGTTTGATCCCTATAATTTAATTTTGTATAATTGAGTTCTAATAATTTTTACTATGACCATTTCCTCAAAGACCCACTTAACATTGTTAATATCATTGTTGGAATGACAAAAAATTAATCACATGGCATGCCTATGTATGAATTTGTCATGTGGTTAATTTTTTACCACTTTAGCAATAATATTAACAATGTTAAGTAGATTTTTGACGGAAATGACCTAAGTAAAAATTATTAAAATTATAAAGATTCAATTAGGTAAAATTGAACTTAAAAATTAAAGTGAAAGTTATTATAATTGTAATGACTTAATTAGATGAAATTAAATGATAGAAACTAAAATAAAAATTGAGTGTAAGGATCAAAAGTTATATTAATCCTACAAAAAATGATAGTATATCAAATATTAAATACACTACACATAAGGTTAATTTACATGCCTAAATTAATTAGTCAAAATTCTACCATGTCATATACACTATTAAATTTATCATAAAAATATAATTACTTTATTTAAAATGTTCTAATAATTAATTATTAATAGCTCATGAAACATAATTTAAGTAGCTTCTTTTTCCACAACTAAATAATCCTAAGTGGCGTTCGAACTTCGAACCCTCATTTACCTGTCCCTAGGCCAATCTACAGGCAAAATTAATATATTAATATGTGTGTTCTCAAACTGAACCGTTGAATTCCTTTAGCGAATACGTGTCACGCAAGTAGCCATTTTACACCACATTTTTTTTCCATATACGTCCCACTCCATTCCTCTCTTTCATTCCCTTCCTCCCATTTGATCAGTTGCCACTTTGATGATTCAAGCAATGTCAAACGTTGATAATGATTAGTGCTTAATGTCTCTGTATTTTACTAATGAACACTTCGTGTACGATTTGATATTTTCATCCACATGCACTTCATGTACTCTCCATGCTCACTTCACACCCACTCAAACCCATATATATATATATATATATATATATATATATATATATCTATATGCTCTCCTTGCTCACTTCACACCCACTCAAACCCATATATATATATATATATATTACATATATGCTCTCCATGCTCACTTCACACCCACTCAAACCCACCGTTGGTTTCTTCCATTTTCCTAACCTGAGTTCACTGAGCATCAGGTGATTCTTCATTCTCATTTGCTTTTGATTTCCTTTCCCATTTTAGCTAAATGAATTCTTTCTTTCTTTCTTTTTTTGATTCTATATTAAAATTTGTGATTCACTTTGTAGTTGTCAACCAGTTGAGTAGTTACTAAACTTCCTGATAGATATAGTCACTGTCTGTGCCCGCATTTATTGTGTAAATATATCCTCTTTCATTATAATTAGAAGTGTTTGTAAACCAAAGGAATGATGATAAGCAAAATTTTGACATATTTGCATTTGATGAGTACTTGTTGTGTGTTTAGAATCCAAGAGTTTACTGCAAAACCAATCATAAAGACCAGTTTCTTGTAGAACTGTATATTCAGCAAGGAACTACTTAAAAATCCTTTTCCCTAGCTAACAGAAACAATTTAATGTTTATTTGAAACTCCTGTTTTTCATGTCTGGATTCTGGTGAACAGAACACTTTAATTTGGAGTGGTAAAGAAAGAAGACACTATGGACTTTTGGAAGCTCTTCATGGTTGCATTAATTCCAGTGATAAAGGTACTCTTGGTAACTGCTGTTGGAGCAATTATTGCACTAGATCGCTTTGATATACTGAGAGAGCATGCCAGGAAGCCCTTGAATACCGTAAGATTTTATGATGCCCCCTAGTTACCAATTTTACTGGCATTTGGAAGGTAGTATGTCTTTGCTTATTGTTAAAAAGATGTATACAAATCTTTGTGGGGTCTTCTCTTTGCTTTATATTGAACAGAGAATTGCAAGAAGGATGAAAGTCATGACACTTTTATTGTTTCTTTCTTTTCACTTTTGCAAAAGGGAAGGGAAGGGAAGGGTACAGTCCAAGTATATTCTTTTTTCTTATTTGAAGGGAAGAAATCCATTTTAAAAGAATCAAAGATAAGTGCTACTGTGCTGCCATATTCTACTATATATATCTGTACAGAAATAGTGAAAAACATATCCATAATCAAGAGGTTTGGTCCACATTTTGCTGATACATACATACAAACACATGCCTTGTCTTGTGCTATTCTGATTTCTGATAGCAGTTCAATACTTTATGTCATGAAGTATTTGAACTTAAAGTAACAGTTATTTACACAAACGCATTCATAAACTGTGCATAAATTGCTAATGTAGCTGCATCTGAATTTGACAGATAAAATTTAAGTGTGGCCAATTGAATTCTAATGCAACAATCTCTGCAGTTTGTAAATGAAGTTTGTGCCATGAGCTATTTTATTGGCCGTCTATAGAAATGACCTTATGGCTTCTACAACTTTAAGAAGTTTCATTTCTGCTCCAAATAGATTATTGCGAGCAGTAACAAGGCATGAATAACTAATAGTTTTTATCTTTGGTCTGATGATTCCCACCCCTTAAACAACAAAAAGAAATAGGAGAACAACAAAATTATTTGGTGACCTACAACTAATATGAGGACTTTTTTTGTACAGATGGTATTCTATGTATTCACACCGGCTCTTGTTGCTAGCAGCCTGGCTAAAACCATAACATTAAGGAGCATGGTCATGCTGTATGATTGATTCTCTCTATTCTCCGCATTTTCTTTTCTTTTTCTGTTTATAACATTGATTTTCCATCCATATCTTTCATGAATTGGTTTAGAAGAGATTCTTTTATGAATTCTATAGGTGGTTCATGCCAATAAATGTTCTTCTCACATTTATCATTGGGACAGCACTTGGATGGTTACTTAATAAAATAACTAAAACTCCTCTTCATCTGCAAGGCCTTGTCATAGGGTGCTGCGCTGCA
>JASKGM010000005.1:4553923-4570654 GCA_034509205.1 Ceratonia siliqua | reverse complement strand
CCTTATTTCTCCTAACTGCTGAGGCTATTACTGTTTTTTCTTTCTTGCATAAACCTTAGTCACCAAGGATCTATCAGAATACAAACTCAAGAAGAAAATATACACACAAAAAATGTTAAATTTGCAATCCTGGAAGTGAATAGGAGAATGCTTTGAGGAAATCCATTTTCAATTACTCTTCACATGGGCAACACCTCACAGCTAACTAAAGATAAAGTGTTTTTGATAAACTAACCTGGCAACAGAAAAAAATGTACTGAACATTTCATTCACCAGATCATCACACTCAAGATCCAACATTACAACACATGATCTATATTTTGCAAGTGTCTCCAATATAGCAACTCTCCTGCCGAAGGATGGACCACTGGTATCACTTAGACCGCTAAAAGTTCCAACAATCAACTGAAAGATGTCCTGCAAAGAGATATAACAATGATTAGGACCAAGGACAGTCCTAAACTATGGTCCCAAATGTAGTTTCTTCCCCTTTTTTTTTTTGGCCTAAGTTAAACAGATAGTAATTGTTTGTAAGTTATAAATGAGAATAGTTTATATATAATCTGTTGAAATTGCCTTGGGGCCTAACTCCCCTGAAAAACCGGCTTGTCGAGAGATGGATGCCACATACTTAAACACAACACTTAACCGCCCTACCCATGCAATGTAGAACTTCCAACACTCCCCCTCACGAGCAGAGGGAGTGCACCCAAGATGGTGGACCGACACCACCAATGCCTAGCATAGCACCAAACTTCCGCTCTGAGACCATGTTGAAATTGCCTTGGGCCTAACTCCCCTGAAAAGCCGGCTTGTCAAGGGAGGGATGCCACATACTTATATACAACATTTAACCACCCTACTCAAGCAATGTGGGACTTCCAACATAATCAAATAATTTTAATAAATAAAAGGCACCTTTAAAACATCATCACTATAGGGAGCTTCAGGTGCAGTGATCCGAGTTATCTCACAAACACATGTTGCAACTAGAAGCTTGACATCCCTATCTTGGTGCTTCAGCAATTCTGGCTTCACAATTGCATTTAGAAACGGCTTCATTGACTCCAATATTGAAGCTGATGGTGATTGATCCAACTCAGCAAGACAAGTTGCTGCTTGCTGCAGTTTGAAAAACATATTTTTAGGGGGAAAATTAGCAGTTGCCAATAAAGAATTATTAAAAAAAAATTAAAATGAAAAATTCTATAGTGTATAAAATTAACGTAAGTATCAAGAATTACTTATTAAATTTGAACAACATTATAGAAAGTAATTAGGACATCATTTTTAAGTTGTCCATCAAGCAGTAGCTTACAAACCGATGTTGATTGTTAAAAGTAAAATTATAATATTTCCTTTTTTTATTGCACATTCATTTTAAAACTGACAACACATACATGGAAATGCTTTGTTCTCCTATGAAATCCATCATTTTGTGCCCCTCACAGTAAATTTGAACATAAAGTATACAGTAAAGTTGTCTAAAAAAACTAAAACCAAATTTATACCATTTTTATGATCAGAAAATTCTGTCACAAACAATTAACAGATCAAATCCACCAAAAAAAACAGACCCAAAAGCTTTCTAGCAAAGAACTGTCATAAGACAATATTTATAGGAGCAACTGAACAGTAGTATCTAAACCTTTACTCAAGCCCTCATTCACAATTTTATAATCACTCTCTTCAGCCAACTGTCTGCTTAATCAACACGAACCAAGGTCTTTGGGATTGAACCACCCACCACTACCCACCAGGGTATAGAGATACAGCACAAGTATTTAATCACCTCAGCCACCTACTCTCTTGATAGAATCCCCAAGTTTTGCAGAGAGGGTAAACATTAACAGCACAGAAACTAAATACAAAAGTCATTTTCAGGGTAGGAGAGAATTCATTGATGACATACATATACCATAGGGCCAAGAAAGCAGGTAATATGCTTGATACAGCAAACTTCAACAAGTTAGATTCTTAGAATATTGCAAATAGGTGACCAATGATTCAGCAAGTGTGATTCCACATGTTTCTACTTTATTTCATAATCTAGCTCAAGCAAGCAGCCCTTAGAACCTCAACTGCATTTAAAGAAAGAAGTAAGAGGCTGGCCTTTAATTTCTTCCTTTCTATTTATTTACTCCCATTCTCATTCCTACTAACAAGGGCAAAGAATTGAAACTTGTAAAATTAAACAATTTCATTTTTTTGTGTTAAGTTTTCTCAGTGCCCAAATTACAGATGGCTTATTAAAACTACAGCACAAGATATAACAAATCCCCAACTGGATAAGCTGCAAGACCGTTGACTTATTGACCTAAATCACAAGATTCTTCACAAACTTGCTTCAAATAACAAAAAAATTAGCAATAAACAGAGTAAATCTGCTAATTACTTCTCTTACTTGCAGAAGGCCTACTAACAAAATTTACATCCGGAATTCTCACTTTGAAACAAATCCAGGAAGAAGGACTAAATTTCACTCCACCAACCCCTACTAGAAGAGCCAACATTGAGCTAAATTCGATTCTCTAAAAGGCTCTTTTCGTATTCTTCTCTATAGCTTCTGAGCAGCCAAACAGAAAGTAACGGATTTAACTAACCCATGAAAAAATTTCAAATTTTGCATAAAAACCCGAAATTTGAACATAGAGAGTGAGAAAGATGAAGCAGTGGGGAATTCAAAAAATACATTACCTTTAAGAGCTTGATGAGAGCGTCTTTGGTGGACGGGAGGGTCTCTAACTTGGATCCCACCTCCTTGAGCTGCTGCTGAGGCTTGTGAGCCATATTCTCCGCTCAGAAAGACGGTATCGTTTCAAGGTTCCACGAGCTCTTTCATGGAGTAGCACGGGGCAGAGAAGAGAAGAGGGTTTTCCTTTTCTTTTTCTCTCTATCTCGTGTCGTCTGAGGAAGGGGCTCTCGATTTTCGAACAGCGAAGCGAAATGGATTCCAAATGTAAGCCAAATTTCACGTGCTGACTTTAATTAATTTGAACTTCAAGATTTCTACAGTGGTTTTGCTCCGATGCCACTATCTTTTGAGATATTTCTAAAGATTCCCAATTTTATTCACTATTCTTCCCGTTGACCCGCTGACTTTGCCACGTGTCCACTTTTGGCTGGTTAGGTTGCGATGTGGCAATGCTTGTGAAGCAGGATATAAGTCCTTTCCAGAAACAGATTTCCTTGCGACACTTGAACATTGTCTCTTTCTAAAGAGATATTAATATGAACTCAGTTCCAAATTTTAGTCCATCCAATTTTATTAATGAATATAGTTTTGTTTAGTAAATAAATTTGAATTAATAAATCATAAGTAGTATTAAAAATATTTTTCCATGTATGTAAACATATGAAAAAATTTTAATATATATATATATATATATATATTCTATTATTTTAATAATATTGAATGCAGTTTTATTTAACTATAATTTTTAAAAAGATGTATTATTATTTTATTAATAAATATACTATTATTAACTTAAAGAAATAATATTCAACTTTTTAATATTCGCTCGTTACTTAAAAGTTATACAAATTTATTTATATATGTAATAAACAAGTAAATTAAATTTAAATTTTTCGTGAGTGAAACTTCAATAGCTTACAAATAAATCAATTTAATTATTTATTTTTAATGTAGCACTAATATTAAGATTGTAAAAAAAATATTTTTTGTAATCTTTATCACCCCATGTGCTATTTAATAAATTACTAGAGTTTTGACCTCACGGGTTGTAATTATTATTTTGGTTAATTGAAAATTATTAAATTTATTTAAAATAAATTATATTGATTTCTTACTTGTTTAATGTTTATCAAATAAATATATAAAATTTGTTTTATTAGCAAAATTATACATATTGATTAAATTCTTAAATGTTATTGTCATCAAATGACTTAAATAAAAGTGGTAGTTTATAAATATAATGACAAAATAAATTTTTTTTCATAAAACCAATATCAACTTATGTACTAATTATGAGATAATTTATATTCCAGATGGATCTTTGTTATCTCATTTTCAAGCCCTGCAAAATAAACATGAAAAAAATTCAAGGAAATATATATAGATTACATATGTGTGTGTAAAATTTTCATAATGTAATATATTAAAGATATAGCTCACCTTTCAACACTATTGCATCCATCTAATTTCATTGGCTTCCCTCATCAAATCATAACTTAATATAAATTTGATAATTTGAAAATGGTAAATCATAAATTACTTATGCTATCTAGAATCAACAACCTTTTCATTATCTATATAATATGTTTATTGTAATGGTTTGGAGTTAAATAATAAATATGTTTTTAATATTAAATAAATATCATTTATATTTATGTTACATCCATTTAATTGGTTTATTATATTTTTAAAACTTTCACTACTTTTTCCACAATTGATATGTTGTTATAAAAAATTCATAATTTAAATACTTAATTTTTATAATTAAATTATTTAAGTATCTAAATATTTTATCAAATAAAATATATTATATGTGAGTCACTAATAAAAGAATTGTTAATAAAACTTTTAATTCCCAAAGTTTTATTTATTTTTAATTTAGTCTCTATATTAATTTTTTTAAAATTGATTCATACATTTTCAATTTCGTTCATATCGTCCATTTACAATTTTACACTATTTATTTAATATTAATGTGGTGAAAAAATAGTCTATGTGACATTATTACTTATATTTTTTATATCACCACACACCTTATCAACTTATCTTCTATCTTTCCCTCCACTCCTACTTGTATTTTTTTCCATGGTTTATGTGGCATTTCTACATGCCATTTATCTTCCTATCCTACAATTGAAAAAAATATTCAACACTATCATAGCATTAAAATGAGTGTTACGATAGTGTAAATTATTGTTGAAAGCCTCTTGAAATTACAATAATTATTGTTAAAAGCCTCTTGAAATTACAATAAAAAATGCTATGGGGACCCACTTTGACAAAATTCCTAACACTTATTCTCACTATTATAGCATTGACTCAGTGCTATGATAGTGCTGATTATTTTCCCACTATTACACTAAATAGCCATTTAATTTCATACGTTTTTTACAACTCTCTTATTTACCATTAATTTATTATAAGATCATACATAATGTAAGTTATATAATCAATTATTTTATGTGAAAAAATATATAAAATGGATAAGGATCCGTCCAGAAAATGACTAGTCATTTTTTTCAAATTGTAATTGTTCAAATTCTTTAAGGACCACAATTCAGTCACATCAAAAATAAAGTTTAAAAAAATAATAATTCTCCTTCATCTGGATTCCATTTTGTCCCACCCTTTTAATTTCTCTCTTACATTTCGTCTTCCTCCACTTTGAAGCACCATTGTTGATAGCCATCATTTGCGTTTTCTAACCAGTCCCGCCACTTTCATCATCGTTGGTGGCCATTATTTGAGCAACCGTTTTGGTTAAAAAGTTTAGATTTTTCTTTTTATACGCAATGATTTGCTCAATGGAATATTCTAGTTTTGGTATAGCTATCAGGGGTTTTGATGCTATTTTCTAGAGAAAAAAATATTCAAACCCATTTCAGATACCGTCGAGTTTACCTTCCTAGAGTTAAAGCTCATAGATATGTTGTTTCTGTACAAAAAACCCTGGCAAATGGGATAAGGACGGGAATCCAAAATGGGGAAGAAATTTTGTTGGTTTTGTACAAAAAGCTTAGATATGTTGTTTCTCCCCCATATTAGGAATTTTGGTTCAATGAAACTTCAACAAAACTGAGGGGCGGGACGAGAATCCAAACGGGAGGATTTCTTATTTATTTTATTTCTTATGTGGCCGAATTGTTTGGATGGTCACAATTTAAAAAAAAAATACTAGTTATTTTTCAGATCTTTACCTTATCCTTATCCGTATAAGATTAATGTGAAATTGGTTACATAAAAAGAACACAACTCCATTGATATTAACCCTGATCAGGTTTATGGGTGCATTGCACGTCAAAATAATAAAATTTCATCATCTTTGCTATTATTGTCTCATGTTGGGGGCCTTCTAAGGCACCAATACGCTCATCATTTTTCTATTGAATTTCAATAAAAAATATAATAGGCTAATAATACATGAGTAATTTTAATATAAACACGTTTCTTATAAGAAATATTACATTACATGACAAAAACATAAATTATGAGGTAACACACCTCTTAAAAAATACTACCTAAAATTATATAAACACATAAAAGTAGCACACTTCACATTCTTCTCTTAAGAGGTTCTTCTTTAGTTTTTATAGATCAAGCCTCCTTAGATAATAATAATTTGGAAATTTTGTAATTTTTCATCTTATTTTTTAGTGTAATTGTAATCTCCTTCCTAATTTATTAATTGTAACATATTGCACCCTAAACTATCATAATATAATAAAATTATACCCCCATCATTTAATTAAATGTTAAAGTTTATGGTTTTAGACTTTTAGTTAATATATATTAGTTATGTAATTAAAAAAATTTAATAGAAATAAAAGTTAATTTTTATTATACAAAATGACATAAAAATCATAAAAAACTTTAATTAAATTTTATTTTTAGGAGTGAAAATAAGTTAATTAAAAATTTTATCTTGTTTATTTTTAAAATATTTGTGTTATTTTATATAATAAATTTATAATTTTTTATTTTTATCAAAATTTTTTAATTAAAAAATTAGTTTATGTTAACTAAAATTATTAATTTAATATCTAATTAAACGATAGAGATAATTTAATTAAATTGTGATAATTTAATGTATAATATATTATAATTAATAGATTATAGAGGATATTATAATTACTATTAAAGATTAGGATAAAAAAAATACAAAATCCCTTAATAATTTTTTCAAGTAAGATTTAGGTTGGGCACGGTGGTATTACGTTAGTAGTTATTATTAGATTTTTTTTGGTCAATTTGTCTCTATCTGAATTTAAACTCATAATCCTTAAGAAAAGCACTTGAGTACCATTGTTATTATTTATTGAGTGTTAATATGCAGGAGATAGGGCTTTTTGAACGTACATGTACCTTTTAACATATCTTTCAAATATAAGTGTTAAATTAAAAAAATATATATTTAATGTATGGATGTAGTTATGCAGAAATATTTTTATTAAAAAAACATATATTTTATGTTTGGATATAAAAATATAAAAGTATTTTTGTACAGATAAAATTATTAAAAATAATATATAAAAGTATTTTTTATAAAATTTATAAAATATTTTAAGGATATATTTGTTCGAAAAACTTTCTTTCTCTTTTATTTGCAATTGTCTTTTTTTAAAATTACAAATCTTAACTTCTGAAAAAATTAAGTATTCTGCTTAAAAAAAGCATTAAAAATAAAAAGTTGCATCCAAACACTAAATTTCATCCTAAGTGCTTTTTTTTAAAAAATAATTTAGTAATATTTAACACAAATAAAACATTGAATCTTAGGTGAAGAGGAAAATAACACTCTAGCTTAAAATTTAGAGAGAATTAACAATTTGATCATTTAAAAATATACATAATATCAATTTGATATATCAAAGTTGAAAAATCTCAATTTAGTCATTCAAATATGCATATCATCTTAATTTGGTCTCTCCATTAGATATAGTAAATAGAAAATTGATATAACAGTGACGAAAGTCCATATGATATTAGCACGTCAACAGTCACATGTCATGTGAATTTTTGTTACTGTCACGTGAACTTTTAGTTTATTATATTTAGCAGAGAGACTAAATTGTGATGATATGAATCTTTAATAGGTCAAATTAAGACGTTTCAATATTGATTGAGATGAAGTGCATATTTGAGAGACTAAATTGTTAATTCAATCTTAAGAATATTATTTGGTTAAGTTTTTTTTTTTATCTTTGTTTGCTTTTCAGGTATATTTTCATTGTTTTGGCAAATATTTCTATATTTCATTATTCTATATCTTTTAAATTGAGGTATAAAATTTTGTGGATCAAGTTAAAATATTCTTGTATTTTGAATAATCAATTTTTAAATTTTATGCCTAAATATATCATTTTTTTTATCTAAAAGATAAGTACCAAAAATAAAAAAGTCTTGACTAATATTTTAAAATGCATATTAAATAATTAATTCATAATATTATTATATATAATTTGATCAACTAGTTTATATATAATAAAAAAATATAAAGAAATTATTATAAAAATATATATAAAATAAATAATAATTTAAAGGTGACTCAAGATAATAAATTAATAATTTAGTACCTTAAAGATATATTTTATCTTAATTTAATTTTTTAATATTAAAACATTTCAATTTAGTTATTCTAAAATTTATATCATTAACTTATATGTTATGTGGAATTTTATTACCCTTATATTATTTTTTTTATTATATTTAACTAATAAATTAAATTGAGACGATATCATAGGAATGACATTTTAAATTTGAAAGATAAAATTGATACCTCAAATTATAAATTTTAACTAGCACAGTTTAAAAATGGACTTATCGTCCACTTGGCGGTTACCAAACAACAACAAAGCCCTAGCTGGAAGAGCACAAGCCCAGCGACGGAGCTCCTCTGCGGGCGATGGAGGCAGCCGAAAACGACCAAAACGCCGCCGAGAAACCCGCGATTTCCGGCGCAGGTACCCCAGTGCCTCAACAGCCACTCTCCAAGAATGCCCAGAAGAAACTGCTGAAGCAACAGAGGTACGAAGCGAAGAAGGCGGAGAAGAAGGCGCTGATGAAAGAGCAGAAGAAGAGAGAGGTAGAGAGGAAGCGGAAGGAATGGGAAGAAAGCCTGCAAAATGTCACCGAAGAGGAGAGGCACAAGCTGATTGAGTCGCGTAAGAGTCTCAGGAAAGAGAGAATGGAGAAGAGGTCAGAGGAGAAAGAGAAGAAGAAGGAGAGGCTCACGAAAGCCAAAGAGTGCGGCCAAAATGTCATCATTGATCTTGAGTTCTCTGATCTCATGACTCCTACCGAAATCAACAGTCTTGTTCAACAGGTATTTTTTGTTACGTTTCTTTCCTCAATCACTGGATTTGCAATGTAAGGAGTGTGCCTATTTTTATGTCGTTTATTCCCTCTCCTCACTTTTGTATACCCCAACAAGTTTCTCATTGTGTATATGCTTTCTGTCCACTCAATTTTTATTTTGTATTTCTGGAGTTCTTTTTTCTTTTTTGGGCCGTTGAAATTCTAGAGTTCCGAATGGAATTTGTAAAATTGCTTTGCTAGGACATTAAGAAAATACGTACCAGTAAATATTTTGTTCACTACTACCCATATGAAGTTCATTTGGGAAGGAACTAAAATAGGGGAATGGCTAATGCACTTTTGCGTTAAAAGATGGGCCCACCTGAAGGATAGTGTTTGTGTGGACAGGCATGTGTTTCATGTGGACAGAGCGGTGATTGGGATGGGTGAGAGAGGAACAGGGTGATATTTGCTGGGAGGAGAGCTGAATGGAGAGTGGGGCACTGGATTGCATGAGATAGCTGAGAGGATCAACACAAGTAAAGGAGCTGTGCATATGAGCTAGACAGTGAAAATTTCATCCTTGAAAACATGGGATTAGGCCTAATTACCGTGTGGCACCCAGAAGAACCACTGATTTGGAAAGGGAGTAGAGGATTTGAGGAAGGATTATAGGATGGATAAACCTAGGTCTGATGTTGCAGGAGCATACTAAGTTACAAACTTAAGGCAATCTTTGATCTTTTGGATGACATGGTTAGTGGGTTGATCAGTTGGTTACCTTAGTAGAGATGGATATAAGGTTTTTAATACTTGAGGGGTACAGATCATTTTGATGTTTTTAATATCTTCTGTTAAGATAAAGACAAAGAAATTGTACTGACTACTGAGTGTTCATTTGCTTGGGAAGTTGGTTTTGATAGGGTTTAAAACTTTAAAGTTGCCATGAACAAAATATTCCAATATTCATGCTATGGAGTTTGGTTGAGTATAGGGAATGACTATTTTAAGTGCTGTGCTCTGTGTCAGTATATGCATATAATTACTTCACTTTACTTTACTTCACTTCACTTCACTTCACTTTACACTGCACAGGTGTATTTTGTTGTTTACTGATTCACCCCATCTCTCAGTACTTTCTACTTGAGATTTTCACATATTATGTACTAGTATTTGGACCCGTGGATTTAGAGCTATGTTTAATAGCAATAATTTAAACATATTAATAATATATAAATAAACATAAATAAGAATATAATATTTATGTAATTCATTAGTTAATTTAGGAGATACGAACTACATGTTAAAATGACTATATAATAGGACAAATAAAAAACAAAACAAAAACTTATATATAGAGCTCAACTTTATAATTATTGTCATAAGTTATCATTCTACATGAACCACTAATGAGGGTTGTTTGTGCATAGAATTTTTTTGAAAAATGTTATCCTCACACCTCTTATTTCGCATATCTCTTACACTTCACTTTTCTTCTCGAGGTTTTCACATATTATGATATTTTACATCTTTATTCATGTTCAGACTTCAGATTCATTATTTCCCACGTGGATCTCCTGCCAAATTATGCCAATCCAGTGCCATATCTAACCTCTTTTCCTTTCCCCTGCCAAAAAAGATAAATATTTTAGGGGGAAAATCTTAATCATTGTGTTCTTGGCGCTAACTCTTGGATCTATCTTTCATTCAACCTGCAGATTATGTCTTGTTATGCAGTGAATGGAAGATGCACTAGCCCTGCTCATCTCTGGTTGACTGGGTGCAATGGAGAAATGGAGAAACAATTGAAAAGGCTTCCAGGATTTGATAAGTGGATAGTTGAGAAAGAAGATAAATCCTATATTGAAGCTTTACAAGACTGTAAGGAAAATTTGGTATATCTTACAGCAGACTCGGAAACTGTTCTTGAAGAACTTGATTTAAATAAAATATACATTATTGGTGGGTTAGTGGATCGGAATAGATGGAAAGGGATAACCATGAAGAAAGCGGAAGAACAAGGAATCCAGACAGCTAAACTCCCTATAGGAAATTTCTTGAAGATGTCTAGTTCTCAGGTATAATTTGTCTTATTCCTTCTTTTTTTAAAAAAAAATTGACCATAATATTCAATTTTGCCTTTGTGCCCTGCACATATGGCATAGAAGGAGCATTTGTAAGAGTAAAACATTGCAAATTTGGTGTGCATTATAGCATTGCACATTTTTGTCATTTATGCTTTTGTTTTCCTTGAATTGGTCCTCTTGTCTACCAGTGAACTAGGAAATTTCTTGAAGATGTCTAGTTCTCAGGTATTATTTTATTCCTTTTCTTTTAGAAATTGACTGTAGCATTCAATTTTGCCTGTGTCCTGTACATATAGCATAGAAGGAGCAGTTGTAGGAGTAAAACATTGCAAATTTGCTGCGTATTCATTGCACATTTTTGTTATTTCAGCATTTGTTTTTTTTCCTTGAATTGCTCCTGTTGTGTACCAGTGAAAATTGGTGTGCCTTGCGTTGGCAATTGTGGTCATTTAACTGTTGGGTTGGATGCAACAAAATGTGCATCAATGGGTGGCGTTCTAAGTTCTCAACCTGTGAAGTTGCATGTTAGCAGTGAATTTACTTATTCAGATAGCCACTCTTTTTATCTGCAGGGTTTAGTTTGTTCATATCTGACAATTGTCAACACTTGGTGTTATTTTCTACCAAATAAAACAAATTTCCTTTGCATCTTGGTTCGCACCCATCTAATTTCTCATTTGAGCTTTCAGGTTCTCACTGTGAATCAAGTGTTAGAAATACTACTCAAGTTCCTGGAGACAAGGGATTGGAAAACGTCTTTCTTCCGAGTTATCCCCCAAAGGAAAAGATGTCAAGCTGATTCAGAAGTAAATGCTGAAGATACAGTGGAGGAAGAAAATGAACAGAAAGATGATGAAGTGGCAGGTAAAAAGAAATGTGTTGAAGTCCCTTGCAACAGTTAGAAGAGTTGCTGGTTCAAAGTATTCCCAAAAGGATTTTGATTGTCACATACACCGCCTCTGCATGGAGTGTAAAACTGGAGAGTCAAAACACAGCAATTTGCAAGTTTCAAAACAGAGCTTCAAATGCACATCCTCTCCATACTGGCATGACGAATTTGCGTCATTCTTTTTTACAATTTAATGAATTTGTATATTGATGCTCCATAAGGTGGGTGCCTTTTGGAAAGTACTAAAGTGAGAAATTCGCAGGGGCCTTCCTGATGGTTGTGGGATGAAACGAGTGGTACCCTTTTTGGACAACGGCTCTTTGGCATTTCGATTTATTCATTAAGTTGTAATGGAAATTGGCAATTAGCCCATCTATGCAGCTGGAATAGTTAGTATTTCTTTAGGCACTCACCTGCTTACCCCCTCATTTTGATGAACAAATTAGTTCTTCACCTGCAAATCTGTTATAAGTGGGCCTTAAAATGGACATCCAGCCCTCACCATTTTGAGGTAAAATTCAGCACTACAACTCAAAGCTACTAAAATTGTGTTTACTTTTTTATTAGAATGGGATTCACATAATTTTTTTTTATCAAGAGGTCCCATAGGTATTTACAGTGTGTAGCTACGGAGTGCTAAATTTTTCTCCCACCAATTTAGCTGATCAATGATCATCAAAAGATAGAATAAGTCCATTGAAATCCAAGGATATCAGATGTAAAGGGTAAAAAAGTAGGCTTCTGGTACCTTCGGATGCGGTTGAAGAAAAATTCATATTTTGTCTATTTAATAAATGTATTAGTTTTAATATTGACTCTTTAAGTATTTAATAGTAATATTTAGGGAGCAGATGGTATAGCCCACCCTTTTCCTTATCCAAGGAGAGAAAAAAATTTGAGTGATGTTATTTTTACATTATTTTTTATATTATTTTTATATAAATTATTTTATTATTATTTATTAATCACATTTACTATTTGGTTATATTATATTTATGGTGAAAAATGAAGTGTGGAACAAAAAAGTGAGTAATATTTTTCAAAAAATTTAGATGGATGTGATCTATAAAATTTAAAATTTTTGACGTGTATGCATTTTTTTAAGATTAGCTTGTTTTACAATTTTTTTTATTGTAAACTTGGTCTATATTTTTTCTTTGACATATTATTTCAATTAATCTTCTCAAATTTTTTGCTTATTTTTGTATTAATTAACTTATTCAAAGATTAATATTTGTGTCAATTAATTTTTTAAATTAGTATCAACATGACAAAAATTCAACCTTTTTAGAAGAACCAATTAATACAAAATATTTAGAGGAGCAAAAATAGTCTTTCTTTTGAGGACAATCCTGGCAGTGTAACCTTGTGAAAAGCGATGAACTTTTAAAATGCATTTATATATTATTCCAAGCCAAAAAAAAATTAGGCATTGAGCTTCCATAGCATAGTGGTAGTGCGTTCGCTTCGTAAGCGAAAGGTCGCGAGTTCGATCCTCGCTGGGAGCTTTTTCATGTCAAGCTTCTTCTTGCTGTCTTAGTTGCCTTTGTCCTTTTAGTACAGGAATATTTTATAATATAATTGTATTTTCTCCATGCCGTGTTAGTGTCTTTGTCCTTTTAATACATGAACATTTTATAATATAATAATATTTTATAAGATACCTAAGATTTTTTGTGTCATTCCAGTGATATAAGATACTCGTTAAATAGAAACATTATATTTTTTCTAAGAATAATTTATTTAGGTCCTTCTAAAATAGTATTTTAAAATAAGTTTTTATGATATTTATTTTTTATTTTAGTAAAATTTAACACAACCCTAATCTTATAGGATTACAAGGCTAAATGGGTCTTAAGGAGTCAACACATGAAAAAATTAAAAAAAATTATAAAAGTTCATAATAAAATAAAACTTAAACTATCAATTAATTATTTTTAATAATTATATAAAATTTTCATACATAACAAAATATCATCAATCCATCATAAACTTAATCTCCACATAGACAATAGCATGAGATTAAAACCAAAATAATTAATTAATTATCCTTGATAATTATGTTTGAATCTTACTTAGATAAATTTGGTATAATTGTTGACTTATCATTTTCTTCTTTATCTATAAGCATAAAAATTTAGAATGTAAAAACTAAAAAAAAAATGATTTAAAGTGTAAAAAGAAAAAAAAAATAGGGCTCAACGAAACCTGTTAATGGCCGATGATGCAGCCCAAGTTGCTTTGACTTACATGGAGAAGCTGGAAAGCAGGAAACACTATCTTCTAGTGTCGTTTACTGCCTTATGTTTTATTAATTTGCTACTGTTTGCTAAGTCGCTTTAGTGCTTTTTGCTGTTAGTTTTTCTGTCATTTTGATTCTTTGTTAGGGCTGGTATTTGTTTGTGTGAAGGCTCTATTTTGCAGGAGTTTTGAATATTATTATAAGGAATTTTTCGAATACGCCGTGGGTGTTCCATCTGCTGGTTTTCTTGGATCTGTGCAGTCTAAGATTACAGTTAGGATGCTGGTTTGTGTTTGTTGAGTTGCATGTTTAGATTTGCAGCCCAGTGGTGTTCTTTTCCTTTTCAGATTAGCCTCACGTTGTGTCAGTTCCAGCGTTCAGTTCTGTTTGCATTCTAGTAGCTTCACATTGTCTTAGCTGCAGCGTTCCTTACTATTTTGGTTACCCAGCAGCTTCCCACAGTATGAATTTTAGCATTCTTGTTCCATTTTGGCCTTCCAACTGCTTCATGCTACATTAGCCTAGCCCTTGACAGACCAATCCATAAACGAGTCGGGCAAAAAATAGCCCTAGTTTTTTGGGCTCAAAATCCTCCCTAATTGAACATTTTAAATTGTTTTTTTGTTGAACATTTCAATATAGATATTTGTAATAAATTTTTTTAATATCCAACTTCAATTATGCTCTAATTAATAGTTTTTAATCATAAAGTCCTATAGTATATATCTCACTTTTTTATTACAAAAAAAAAGTATAAACATTTGGTCGGACTAATTAGAATATAGAATTGTTAGTGAATTTTTACTTGAAAATTTTAAATTTCTAGAGTTTTTACTTACTAAAATTAAGAGAAAAAACATGCATTGACATACACTACAAGAAAAATGACATTCAGTGGCAACTTTTCTATGACGAACTTAAAAATCGTCACTAAAACAAGACTTTCTATGATGACTTGTAAATGTTGTCACTAAATTTAATTTGTTAGCCTTTGTTAGTACGACTTTATAATTATGTCACAAAATCCAAAAATTTTAGTGACAACATTCATTTGTCATTATAAAAGGTATCCAAAAATCTTTCATAAAGTCAAAATTTGTACTCAGTTTATGAAATTTGGTGAGTTTAAAAAAGTCAGGATTTAATGACGACAATTAAAATATTGTCACTGAAAAACCTCTGGTGACGACTTTGACGTGTCACTAAAACAAGGTTTTCTGTGATGATTTGTAGATATCGTCACTGAATAATAGTTTTTTGCACTTTTTAGTAACAAAATTTAAATCTCGTCACAAAATGATAATTTTTCAGTGAAATCATTTTTTTGTCACTACATGTATGTAAATGTCATCAGTAAAAGTTAAAATTTTTACCCGGTTGATTGTGAAAATTGGAGGGAGTGAGAAATCAATGATTTTGTGACAAAATTAAAGAGTCATTACTATTTTCCTTTTGTGACCTGTAGATGGCGTTATTGAATATAGTTATCAGTCCTTTTTAGTGACTACTTATAAATCTCGTCACAAAATGGTAAACTTTTCATCTGTCATCACTAAATGTATGTTAGAGTAAAAGCTTTATATGACGACTTAGACACACGTCACAAAAGACAAGTTAAAAAGGAAAAAATACCTACACAAAAACATAGAACCAATATTTTGTCTGGAGCCTTTCCCTGTAGATTCTCTCATTTCTCTTCATCAACTTGGCTATGTTCTTCCTTCGAGCATATCCGTTAGCGCTTCTTGGGTTCCTTCACGTCATCTCCCTCTCATTTTGTGTTCTCCCCTATTTTCATCTTGGTTCTTCCCCTCTTCTTTCTCCTCATAAACGTGATTTTGTCTTCTGTCATTCAGTCACTCTGAAGTTGCCATTAGCGCTCCTTATAGGTAGCTTTTCTTCTTTCCCTTTAATTCATGGTTACTGAGTGTCTTTACTAAGTCTGGGAATTTATGATTTTTTTTGTTTTTCTCTTCATTTTTTTTATGATGTAGTTCTGGTCTCAGTCATTATTTTCCTTTGATAATTTGATTTCGGTTTTGGTTTAGGGGCTATGTTTGAATTCAGAGTTGGGTACATGATAACTATGGCCATGTTCTAATTATCTAATTGTTATTCTGTTTGAGTTTTGTATTGAACCTAAATTTTGTTAACTTTGTTTTAGTGTTTGGATCAATATGTATTTGAGTTTTGCACTTGGTGACGTAGATGATGAGCCATTAATGGTATAGTGCCAAACACTGTAGCATAATGATGAAGGCAGTGGTTCTTCTAGATATCGCGATTGCATTTTGAGACACAGGAATCAAAATATAACTTATTTAAAGTAGTGTCACACACCAAATTCGGGCATGTGACTGGTATAGGAAAATACTACTCGAGTAGCATTCTACTAGCCTTATTGATGCAGATGTCAATCCCATGTCCCACATTGGGTGAGTTTGCCTGGGTGAAGGCCATATATGTAGGGGGAGCAAACCTCACTAATGGACTAGTCTTTTGGTGAGTTAGGCCCAACTTGCAT
>JASKGM010000005.1:4476523-4513925 GCA_034509205.1 Ceratonia siliqua | reverse complement strand
TATGGATAGGAAGGGAGTGACTGGGAATTTGGGGAGTGGCTAGCATGCTCGAAAGTGCTAGAGGATCTGACTTGTTTGTGTTCTGACTTGTGTGTTCTGTTATGAGTGTTATTGTGAGTGTTAGCACGTATTGTGGAGTGATATATGTGTGTTAAGATGTTGTGTTATTACTACTGTGTTGTTCTGTATCAGAGTAGTGGAGGGGAAAATCAGTACGTGAAATACTTGACCAATAATCAGAAATATTGTACTATAATTACTCTGTAGTTGTGTTTGTTCAATCTACTGGAAGTGGTTTCTATCATATTGGAAGGAGTAGCAGTAGGTGAAGCATTGAGACAAAAGGCAAGTTTTTGAACTTCTGAAAGGGACTTGATAAGACTGACTTTAGCTCTGAATCATTGTGAAAGCTTTGATTCCTTTGTGTGAAGGAAGAGATGTAGGAAATAAAGAACAAGATGATGGGAAGAAAAGTAGACATCTCTTTTGGCTGAAGTGTTAGGGATTACACCATGTGCTATTCAACCTAGTAACTGAATGAAAATCCTGGAGTCTTCTGTTCTTCTACTGCTTTATTCTAGTCTTTAGAGTTTCTAGCATATGTGAAATGTGCTTTTGTCATTGGTTGTTTTTCTCATTCATATTTTCCTAATTAAATTTGTTTATTACTTAAGAAAAGGTTATAAATACACTACTTCTTTTGTAGAATGTCTCACCATTAAAAAAAGATAAATTTGATGTGTTCACTTGGAAAGTGGGCAAAATGCGATCATAAGGTAGATGCATAGTACTTCACACAGGCCTTACTTTATTTTCATAATAGCTAGAGCCCATTCTGGGTTCTCGTTTTTTCATTGATTGTATTAGATACTGAATAGGCTTGTTACTATAATAGTTAGGTATATTGGGGCAAAGTCAAATACTTATTCTAGATCCACCGATCCAGCAATTTTGAGAATATTTGCATAGGACCATAATTTCTGTCTTGGTCTGCTCCAATTGATTTGCAGGATCCAATATAATCCATTATATGATAATCACTTTACAGTAACCAGGCATTGACTTGTTTTATAAAAACTTTGTTGAGATTAAAATTTATTATGCTGAACTTAGTAGTTAGGAATTCAAAACTGTTGAGATTTCTAATCCCTTGTAACTTCTGACTTTTGAATCTCTCAACAAAATTGTTTTGATAACTATTTAGACTTGTATATTTCTTATTATTTATGATTTTACAACTTTTTTCATGTCCCAAAAAGTAATGTTATTATTATTAAAACATATATTGCACTTACAAAAATGAAAAAAAAATCAATTAGTCTAATGGGTCAAGTCTGGGTTTTATTCATGGGCTTGGACCAAGGGCTAGCCTAGCCCATGAATGTATGCCAAATTTAAGATGAGCCCAAGCCCGGACTGGCCTAGCCCATGAACAGGTCTATTCTCAACCTAGAATTCTGGATGCACAAGAAGTATAATGCTTTATCATCTATTACTTATTTATGAATTGCTTTAGCTTTTTAAAATGTAGACCCAATGCTTGCTCAGTGTAAGATGTTGTTTTAGCCCAATTCGTTTTGAATTATGGACTTCAGTCTTGGACTCTTGATGTTATTTTGATTATGGACTCCAGTTTGGAAGCTCTTAACCCTTGCAAAGCATAATTTGGATCAGCTAATTCAGCCAGAACTGAAGCAAGAGAGCTGTCTTTGGACTTTAACCTGATCATTATATCTCATGAATTTTATAAGATCTATCAACCTTATATTGATTGTTCATGTGATTTTATTTCTCTTTTTCAAATGATTGGTGATCATTGTATCTTTGCACATTTATCTTGGTCATTCATGAGAATTTTAAATAGGATCATTTTTACTGTTATTTGGACTGCTTATATTTGAAAGATTATAGACATTTATCTGTTTTTGTTGGGATTTTTTTTATTATTCATTTCTGCATTGTTCTTTTTTGCATATTTCTTCAGTTGTGACTTGTCACCTGTTTATCTATGTATTTATTTTACAATAGATGAAGATGCCGTTACAAGATTTACTGGTATTATGGATTGAATTAAAATCCATAGAGTAATGAGGAATGCAAAATGTTGATTCACTAAAATATTAGTCAACAAATATATTCTTTTTGTCCTTTTATAGGTATCCATAGGAACATTTAATTATCAATATTATTTGCTTCAATCAACATTGCCTGTATCATAATTTTGAGTGCCTTTAGGAATCTTATTTCAGAACTGTCTCATGAGATTGATAGAATTGAAATGATCTTTATTGAGAATCACTCTTCCTTATTCAATAAAGGAAGCAAAACTCCTTACAACAACATTCAGAATTTGCATAAAAGATTTCCAACTGTAGTTAGCCATTTATAGCTAGCCTTGACTAACTACCTGGTTACCAAAATAACTATTCTGTTACACAGCTGTCCAGGGACTTAACCACTAACCAACTACTCACTTTTCTTCCCTACGTCAGATTACAAAATGTCCTCTAGCCATTTAGGCTTCCTTCGCTGCCTTGCAGATCTTCCTGCTATGTCATCAAGTTGGTCATCAGCCATGTCACTCTTATCTTCCCGTGTCGCTCCTCAGTTCCATGCTTTCATCAACCTTTTCACCAATACCCTGCAGCCCTTCTCACAAGGGTGTATCAGAGATATTTACTTTCTTTTCTAATGCCATTCCTTTTCTAATGCCATTCCTTTTCTAATGCCATTCTAAGGTACCATTATAGAATTATTCTAGGCACCAAAGAAGTAAATAAATCTCATTAGATACTGTTTCGGAATTCAGTATCTATGGAGGCACTTGATTAGAATTATTTCTATTTTCTTTATTCATTTGTATCAAAGCCTCACAGATCATAAGATTGCTCGTCTTATTTTCCCTTCATGGGAATGATGATATTCTCTATTTGATGCTATTTCTTCCTAACTAATGTTCTCCTCAAGTTATTGTCATTCTGATTTACACTCTCATTCAAGCATCATTCAAATTATCTACTAATAATATTGTTTTCTTTTAGAATATTTTGCTTGAAGAAATGGTGCTACGACATTCCATAAGTTTGCCCTTATCATATTTCATTTCACCTACACAGCAGAAGAAATTTAACACCACCACTTCATTTTGTGGTGCAAATTACCTTCCCAAACAGAAACAAGGCAAAACCAGGAAGGAGTATTTGAGCCTTTCATCAAATTTCTTGAGGCTGTCTTTGCAGGTGCATGTATAACTTTGTCCTTGCAATCAAAGTTTTCCTTCAGATAGATTTGCATAATGCTCTACCAATGTCCTTTTGTTTCTTTTCTGACATATATATCATAGGAATAATTAAACTTGAAACAGGATGCTAAACCCAAAGGAATAAGAGTCTCAAGAAGAGTTGAAGCACTCAAATCTGATGGTGCTGATTGGAAGAAACAGCGAGAAGTTTTTAGTGACACTGATGATGAGACAGATGTACGTCCTCCATCAGAAGAGAATGATCCTTATTTTATGAATCTTGAAGAGAGACAAGAGTGGAGACGGAAAATTAGAGAAGTGATTGATATGAACCCTAATATTCAAGACGAGGTAGACCCTGTTGAAAGGAAGAAAAAAATGCAAAAGCTTATGAAGGATTACCCCCTTGTTGTGGAGGAGGATAATCCTAACTGGCCTGAAGATGCTGATGGGTGGGGATTCAACTTGGGGCAGTTTTTTGACAAGATTACCATTAACAACACCAAAAAGGATGATGATGATAATGACAATAGTGATAATGAAATAGTCTGGCAGGATGATAATTACATTCGTCCTATCAAAGACATAACAACTGCAGAATGGGAGGAGACTGTATTCAAAGACATAAGTCCATTGGTTATTCTTGTACACAACAGATACAAAAGGTTTGTTTTACTTTTATAATTTATGTTCATTGATACTTCTACTTTCTGTATCTATTGACATTGGTTTCTTGAGTATTCTTGTTTATGGTTGTTTTTTCCCTACTGTCATTAATTGAATCCAAGTAGAATAACTTTGCACCATAGGAAACAGAAATACAATGTGTGCTAGAGCACTCATATTCTGCACTTAATTTTAGGGTAACTTCTTATTGAATATGATTTTTCTAATATATTATTTTCAAGAAAGGTAAGTCAGCTTATTGTTGTCTTCTATTGAATTTTTCTATACTCCCGTTTATTTAAACTGATTTAGTGACATACCCCATATGCTTTAGCCTTTCCTCTTTTCATGGATTGATTTTCTGCACATTGTTATGTTGGAATATGTGATCTGACAAATAAAAATGCTAAACTAATTTGGAGTTTTAATTGCTATGACAATTCTGTAGTTGCAAGCAGCTTTATAATGTCTTAGATTTCTTATGGCATGGTGAATGGAAGCATTCACTTGAGACAATTTCTGTCTCTCTCAAGCATTTCCTCCCTTATTCTTACAATCTCCAATTTTGTTTTGCTATGCTACTCATGAGTAGCTTTTTATTTTTCTTATTTTAGTTTTTTTTTTTTTAAGAAACAATTTAAAAAATCTAAAAAATTTTGAAAAAATAATAATAATAAACAAATTTTTACTTTTTCTTTGTTTTTTGATTTATTTTTGAATACTTGTGTTATGGAATTCTTTTTTATTTTTTTAAAATTTTATTTAGATTCTTTTAAATTGTTTTTAAAATAAAAATTATAAGAAAAATAAAAATACAAAAATAAAAAGCTACTCATGAGTAGTATAGTACTCGCCATGTTCAAATCCAAGAGATGTAGTAATACCTTTCAAGTCCCATTTTGATCTTGCTATGATTTTTTTTCTACCTTGATCCTGAGTTTGGCAGCTAGGTCTTTTTTGCTTCTGATCTTCTCCTTTTATTGTTTGTCTAAGTAGTTGACTGTTGATTGCTTCACCTTTGGTTGTTTCTATCAGCTTGCCATGGTAGAGTTGATATATACGTTGCAATATTACTTTATTGGTGGCCATCATAGAGACCTGTGATCGGGGTAATTTGTTGTTTGGTTAAGAGTCATCAGCCTAGAATTAAATGTGGTGTCGAATAGATTTGTACCATGACTGGTTTTTCTTTTTTTCTTTTTTGTGTGGCTAAAATACATTTTTTCGTCCCTTTAAGTTATGGATAAGTTTCAATTTCTTCCCAAATAATTTTTATTTGGTTTAATTATGTCCTACATTTTTCAAATTTGGTCCCGTGTTTTTTTAAAAACTAACTCCATGAAAGACATTGATGGAAAATGGTGCCTTGCTCCTACGTGGCCAACTAATGTCTGAAGTGACAATGTTAGTCCCTTGTCCTCATCACTCATGGTTATCAATAAAAAAATTAAATTACGATGTTTTTCTCTTCCACCATCATCAAATTTCAAATCCCCAATTCAACCAAATTAAGGTTTTGGGTTACAAAATTGCACATCCAAATAAAGGAGTATAGGAAGATGAAGACTCTTCTCGAAGACAGGATACGATGATCTGTGAAAGTGTTGAGGGGTTGTCCATGCGAGCTAATGGCTTTAATAAGGAACAGAAGCTAATAGAGGAATTGTATCAGATTGAGGAAAGAACTGAAAAACCTGTCATGACAGTGGTTTAACCCCCTTGAACTTGGGATTAGGTGAGCAACAGAAGGGCAGCAGTGAAGTTGACTTAATGGATTACCAAGTAGAGCATTTTGAATTTCAACAATATGATATTAACAAATCTGAAACCAAAAGTGAGTTACAAGTAGAAGGAGAATTTGATAAACATGCCTCAGGCTGTTATGCATCTTTAACTGCCAACATTTCAACATCCGCAACAAAATAAACCTCTATACCAGAAATTAGTGGAACACCGACTGTGGTTGCTGGAACAATTAGACAGGAAGACCTAATATTGGCACCTTTGAATCCTGAACTGAGCCTTTATTTCAGTAGACGATGGCAACTGAGTCACTGAGTTCTGTTTTCAAATGTGAATGCCCGTTGATAAAAATCCTAATTTGGTTGAATTGGGGATTTGAAGGTTGAAGATGTGGAAGAGACATTGTAATTTGATTTCTTTTAGATATAAGGATGAGTGATGTGGACAAGAAAGGGATGTCACTTCAGACATTAGTTGGCCACGTAGGCACTAAGTCACAGTTTTTCGTCAATGTCTTTCATGGAGTTAGTGTTAGAAAAACATTAGCCCAATTTTGAAAGATGTAGGACAAAATTGAACCAAATAAAACATTCGGGATAAAATTGAGACTTACCCATAACTCAAGAGACGAAAAGTATATTTTAGCCTTTTCTTTTCCTTCTAAATTTAGAGCACACCCACACTTTAATTTATTTATTTGGGAAGGGAGGAGGACTAATATTCATCCTTATATTATATGCAATTAAACTAGGAATTTAAGAAACTTCCTCAAGGTATTTGGTGTGCTGGAGGTAGTAAACATCTAATATATTTGCAAAGTTGTAGAATGAGTTGCATCTACATTGTATTTCCAATCATATAAAAATCAAATAGTCATTTTTACTGATTTTTTTAAATAATTTTTAGGCCAAAGGAGAATGAAAGGATTCTCCATGAACTGGAGAAGGCTGTGCATATCATATGGAACTGCAGATTGCCGTCCCCAAGAGTAAGTAAAGCCATATATTTATTGCCTCTGGTTCCTGCTGCTTTATCGCAAGGATAATGGTTTTTCCTCACTTTTTGTCATATCAAAGTGTGTTGCAATTGATGCTGTTGTTGAGACTGAACTGGTTGCTGCACTACAAGTCTCAGTTTCCCCAGAAATCATCTTTACTAAAGCCGGGAAGATCTTGTTCCGCGAGAAAGGTATTGATCCAAGTCACAGAAAGAGAAATTTATTTTTCCTTTCTTGGTTCACCCAAACCGACTAGGCTTAACTTTTGTTTGATGGTGTCAGCAATTCGAAATGCAGACGAGTTGTCAAAAATCATGGCATTCTTCTATTACGGAGCAGCGAAACCATCCTGTTTGACTAGCATCACAGATTTCCAAGAAGTGGTTCCTTCTGTTCCTATTAATAATCCACTTTAATGAAGTAATATTTTGACATGAAATGAAAGTTCAAATTATCAGAGGCAAACCTTATTGCTGCAATATGTCCGACTAAAGCTGCCTTTAACGTGGTCTGCCATTACATTAGAAATGCAAGAAACATGCATAGCTCCATTGACTGTTGTATACACTACGTGGTCATTTGTATAATATGCAAGAAAATTCATTGGGAGTTGGGAGTTTGATTTGTAGTTACGGAAATCATAATTGGGCGACTTTGGCTAGTTGTATGCTTGTATTATATGAACAATTTATTTAGTATCTTTTTCTCATTCGGTAGCATACATACATCTGGAGACAATTGCAAAATTTTAAGTACGAAGTGATTGCGTCAATTTTTTGCCTTTTGCCTAGTATAATACAATTGTATTATGAGTAGTTTAAAATTGGACTTCCTATTCTTCAATGGGCAGTGTTGTATACCCTAGTGTCAATTGATTTGTTATATATATATAAACATTAAATATAACCACCTCGGTAATTTTTTGTTTTTACCCGCAAGAAACTGCATAAGGTGGGATGACTCTCAAATAGAGTTAAATCATGCGAATGTGTCAACGATGGGAATCTCCTTGAAACTTTAATACCATAACATAAACCTTGTGACTCTGCTTGGTGTATAATTCTACTGACAACTTCAGGGCTAAAGATGAAAAAGAAAGAAGTAAGAGCTTCTGCTTGCCTTAGACCCCGCTTTGGCTTGATCATCCCATGGGGACGGCCTTTATCAGATTCATTGCATTGTGGGTGTTAAAATGCAGTTACGTTAAATATCCAACACATTATGATACGATGTTAGTTAAGATTGACTAATGCACGATTCTAATACTCATGGTCCTCAGCTGGACCATCCTTACCATCTAAATACAGCATACATCTGAAATTTAATATTCAACAATTATGGAAAAAGCCGTTGACTATTTTGATCCCTCCCAATCCCAAGTCTAGCTGTTTCAACTTTCAAATCCACATTCACTTTAGATAAGAATATATATACAGCCTGAGAAAATATCCTGCTTACACTTGATAGTTCTTTATAAAATGTGCAAGGGCTACAGCCACGTTTAAACACTACGCCGGTTACGGCTGATAGAAAATTGGATATGCAGCTGCCAAGGGAAGTGGACCTATTCATGAATGGGAGCCACATCCAACCTTCTGAGATTCCAGGACATGTCTTGCTGCTTCCATGGCTACCTGTCCACTGACATAGTGCTGCCGACAAACTGGCATGTAGACATCAGCTCCACCAATTAACTCAACCTGTGTCTGCTCTATCTTCCTCAGGGTAAAGAATGCACGCTTGCCACAGAGTTCACATCGAGCAGTTAACTTCGTTACAGAATCAGCAAGGGGAATTATATCAAGGACAGAACCAAAGCTCCTCCTGCCAGTAAATGCAGAAACACCATTAGGAGGGGCTAGATAGAGTTTTCAATCATAACCTGATAAAATAAAATCCCATGTAAAAAACACCTGTTGAAGAAAAACAACTCCAGATGCAAATAAATTGAGCTTTCATAGAACTCAAGCTTGTGCCTGATTATGCTTGACTGAGTTTGAAATTGGTTCTAATCATGTATAAGGTTAAGTAATCCAGTGGTTATCAACCTCCTTTTTCCAGTGGGACTGTGGAAGTATAAGCAAGTAACAGGATTTGAGTTTGCACCCGAGGAAGTCACATAAGTTATCTTAGCCTACTTCCCAGATCCCAAAAGATAAAGATAGAGTGACACAATTTAGCTCAGCTACCTTCACTCCACCTCACACCTAGTTACGTGGCTCTAGATGGTTTTTCCTTCAATTCATTTAATAGTTTTCTTTCAGTTTCAGCTCTGGTTCTGTCCCTCAGAATATCATGCAGTATTTAGCTTGTGAATGTCTTGTATTGCCGTTATGATTTACAAGTCTATTTTCTCCTCAAGAAACTTGCGAGCATGATACTGCCCCGTGAATGGCCTGTATTGTTGTTATGCTTTAAGAGTCTATTTTCTCCTAAAGAAACTTGTAACTTTGTAAGCATGAACATCATGAAATAGCCAATTCCTATGGTTTGAAGAAAATTAATATATATTCGGGTTTCATCTATCAATTGATGCTCAAATTCAACTGGCAAGTTTGAACTTATGTCAAATTCTAAGTCAAACTGGTACTATTCCTGGTCAATTCAGGAAAAAACAACAGGAACTCTGGCTTCATTAAAGCCCTATCCAAAACAGAAGAAATTTGTAAAATTTAAAAATTTTAAGTATTCAAAGAAAGTAATACCTCAAATAGTTACCATCTAACCCTGCAACTATTAATGTTTTTCCATCATGATCAGCAGCCTCACGACAGAAATCATAAAGGTCATCAAAGAATTGAGCTTCATCAATACCAATCACATCCAGCTGTCATCATGTAGCAGTTGCAACAATCAAACACAATGTAGTAGAAAACTGGTACAGCTTTAGAGTATCCCCAAAGAAAAAAGTACCACCAACCCCACATTACGCACACACACCAATTGTTTCAATAAACTTTTGCGTAAAACTTAAAACCCACACACACACAATGTAAATACTAATATACAGATCAGACCAACAAAGAGTTTATAACAAAGTTCACCATTTGGAATGCATGTACAAACTGAAAACTCTCCAGTAAATATAAACATTACAGAGCTTTGGAATTACGATACCCGCTCATAAGCATCAAGGCCAAATTTATGTTTGAATGATGACAAGTTTGTTACTGCCCAACATGGTAATTTGACACCATCATGTGTAACAATTGAATCTAATCCATATCTTGTGTCCTTGTTTGATTTAATTACTGCTACATGTCTGTGTCAGAGAAATATAAAATGTCAATCATATGCTGCAGAAATAAGGCAATTGCTAAACCACCCAGAATTAAAACCAGCAGAACACACACAAATTATATAAATATAGGATACATCCACATAGAACGCCGTCATCATTCCAAATAAATTAGAGTTATCATTTGTAGAAAAGTCATTGTGGAAAATCAACTCCCTCTTTTAGTCCTCATATGGTAGAGCTGTAGAAGTGATAAACAGAGGACATAACTCCTTATACACCAACAAGGGTAGATATGACTTTCATCTTACTGAAGGGGAAGAGTGCCCCTTGGCTATGATGACTAGAGCACAAAAATAAAATTTAGTGCTCAAAATGAATGTAGCATAATCTTAACACAGAGAATGAGGAATACTAAATAATTGAAGAGAAAATATTTAACAGCAGCAAAATTTCTGTAAAAAATTTCCAGAGTTTATCAAAGAGCCGCTTCCCCTTGCAGATACTACTGCATTTAAAATACATATATATAAGGGCACTGTTAATTACTACATTGTCATTTGTCCCTAATTTGATACTTGATCATTACACCATGGGCTTGCTTTCCAGGTTCCAATGCTGCCAAGGTCGCACATGCTTTAAACACTGGTGCAAATGTATACTGAACTGATCACAAACCAGTCTCTCTCATCTGATAGAAAAAATTCAATCGCACTTTCTGAAGGCCCTTTTGAACATATCCAGCTATGAGCTATGAATGCATTCCAAGAAATTAAGCCCTTCTCCACCAAACTATTAAACAGAATGTGTGCAGTTTATATGCACCCAGATTTTGCATATAATATCAACAATTTGGTCTTTAAATAGTCATTGAGAACATATCCAAGAACAATCATTTGTACATCGAGTATTCTGCCTCTCTAATACTCTTCCCAACGCACAAGTCTCCCATTCAGAAACAAGTACATCGCAGCATAAATTTGGACATTATGTCTATGCAGCACTAGTTATTTTGCACGTATGCATGTATTAACGTATGCACTTATCCCGTTATCCGTGGCAAATTACATTAAGCAACCAATCATTCAGATAGAACAATACCACACTTCAAGATAAAACATTGAAAGTATGCCTTCTTAGCTAAACGTAACCTTGAATCTTCCGTTTGTGTGGGAAAAAAAAGGACTACGAAACGTGCAACAAGAAAGCGCAGAAAGAAAACTTAATCACGAAAATAAAAATGAACAGAGCAGAGCAGTTCACCTGCCGTTACTGCTCTCTAATTGAATACGGCGAAGGAGGGTGGTGGTTTTGCCGGCGAACATTGGGCCAACTATCACGTGAATCTCACCCGACGGAGTCCTAGACGCCTCCATTTGCAAGTTTCGATTTTGAGTTGAGCAAACGAAGTTATTGGATAAAAAGGGTGTTGACTTTAGGTGGAGATGATTGTGACTGCAATATGGGTTATTCCGGATGATGGATTCGGAAGGCCATGAAACAAGAGCAAAAGGAGTGGTTTTGATATTGGGAAGATGAGGAGAAAAAGCTGAAAACTTTGGGTTTAAAATGGACTTCATCCTAGAAATAGACAACATATATTCAGGGATAGGAAGATAAACGGGAAGAGAAAGAGGGGTTTAAGGGTTTTGCTCGTAAAGTAATGAAATTTGATAATTTTATGCTATTCTGCTGTTTGGCGAGGGTTTTTACTTGGAGGGAAAGCTCCGAGCGCGCCAGAAAAGGGCCAGAGATAGAAAAAGCTGAAAAGCAAGGTGGACTTTTTCAATTCTAAGTGAGCATAAATGGGAAATTACCTAATTTGGAACTAACAGAACAAATTGAAATAATGTGATTTATATAATTTTATTAATAAATTAAGTATTCGTATTATACATTGCTTTATTAGATTACTTTTCCACTTTAATAAGCATCAAAATGATATTACAACAAAAATTCTCCTAAGATATTATTTTATGATACGATTTTTAAAAAGTATTTAAATACAGTTAATTCTAAATTAGTGCATTATAATTTGTATATACTTGACTTTATTTATTATTAAAATAATAATTTTTATATGAATTTACATAGAATTATTTGTATATGAATTAAAAAATCACATATTTAACATTATTTATATAATTAGGAGCAAATTATTGTTTTGGACACCATATTTCTATATAGTTCAATATTCACACTAAACTCTTTGTGTCAGGATGCTATTTCTTTTATCATTCATAAAAAGTAATTATTTTGTTATTAAAAATTATTATTATTATTATAATAAATTTATTTTTTATAATTGAATAACTACTTTATAGAGAATAAAAAATAAAAGATAAATAGTATCTTGACACTAATTAAGAATTTAGTTAGTCCCTTATTGAATACTAAGCAATAATTTACCAGTAATAGTTAATGTTTTTAGCTCCAAAACAAAAATACTAAGTAATGTATGCTTAGGAGAGAGAGGAATAGAGAATAAATTGACAACAAGGAAAATGAAAGAGACTTGTTTTATATAAGATAATTCATACACAACGTTATCTCCAACCTTGGCATAAGTTGGTGGATTGTCATAATAATAATAGTTGGCTTGTGTTGTTTCTAATCAAACATTTATCAAGAATAACATAGACTTAATTTCTTAAAAAATAAATTAGTAAATCAAGAAAGAGAAATAGCACTACCCATATGTGATAAATAAAAATTGGGGTTCACTAAAAATATTATTTGTAATAAAGTATAATTATTTTAGTTCCATTATAGACTAAGCATCAAATATCTTATCTCAAAACTTGGCATCAAGGAAACATTTGACCCCATATTGCATTATTATCCGGCACGTGCGAACCAATTATGCAAAAATGTCTTTAGCAGGAAAAGGTAAAGCATTATGGAAAATTGAAAATATAATAATAATTCAAAGTCTCCAACTCATTGGCAGCCACCCATTTACCATTGCCAACTATGAACTATCTATCTGTCACGAGGTAACCTAAAGCTACCTTCCTTTGGAACATAGTTCAACATCAGTTTCATGTATTAACTCTTTTGTCTTCATCTCTTCTATTCTCTTTCTCATTCAACCCTCTTTTCCTTCTTCTTCTCTCATGTAATTGTAATCTCCTTTCGTCTCCTCCATTCTCTTGTTGATGCTTCAAAATGAAGATATAAACAGAATACAATCTTAATTTTGTACCAATAATCTTCATCCTTTGGTAGATTTTAATTATATATATATATATAGTATAATGGTAAAGAGACTAGATGATTTGTAAGAGATATGAAGTAATATACAAACTAAATTAAATTATTTATTATATAAAATAATCAAAAGATGAAGTACAATGCAACTAATTAATGAAATAATTGAGGTAAAAATAAAAAGAGACAAAAGATAAATAAAAATGTAACTAAAAATAATTAAAACTCAATTAATAAAATCTAAAATAAATAAAGAGAATATTTATTTGGGATAATTTATACGTTTGTAATTAATTTTTATTATATATATGATTTATTAGACAATTTCAAAATTATGAAATTAACAAAAATTAAGTCTACATAATCAAATCTGTATACAAAATATCAAATAAAAGTAAAGATAAATAAAAATGATATTTATTTAGTACAATTTGGTGTGTGATTTGTCAATTGTTACCCTTTTAATGTAGAAACCATCAAAACTCAAAAACAAAAAAGGCAGAACATTGGATTTGGTAGAAGGAAAGTTGCCCTAAACAGACCAAATTCATTGCCTTTCAGGATGTCGTGTACTTGTTATGTTCTTAACTTTGTAGCTGCCAAAAAACTTCAACTGTGGTCCGCCCAGCTCATGCTTGATTCGTTAATTTCAGTAACGATAATTAATTACTTTTATTTTTTTGTTGTTTTAAATTTAAAACACGTTCTTTAATTGTAAAAATAAATCAAAAGGGGGACTTGAAAGTCAAACCATGTTCCCAATTTTTACAAGGCAAAACTGTAATGTAATCTAACATAATCTAATGACTTACCCTTTCACAATTCTTAAAAGTCTAACCTATCCTCAACTTCTATCCTACTACTTGCTTCATTATTTTAATCTTCTTATTTTTTCATTCTTGAAAAAAAAAAACATAGCTATCATAAAATCCCATTAATGGTAAATTATTATTAATCTAAAACAAAGCCTTTCCTTCCATCTTCCAATTGTTTTTGTTTTTATTCTAAATATTTGATAATTTTCAAGTAAACTTATTATACAACAGATTACTAATTTAATTTTTGTAATTTTTAAAAAAATTAAATTTAAAATTCAATAAATTTTCATATAAAATTTAACTAACTATCAAATTTACCTTCAAAAGATATAAATTTTTTGTAGCCTCCAACTATAATATCTTTAAAAAAATATTAGATTATCTTGTAAGATTATAACATGACATTGTTATGTTATGAAAAAAAAATAATATAATATACTAGACTTATCACTTAATTAGTGAATTTTTTTTTAATTTGTGAGTTATGCATATTGTGTTTTTTTTTCTCTTGTAACAAGATATTATCTTTTTAAATAAGAGGATATAAATCTTTACAAAACAATATTAGTTCTCTAATTGGCATCCTAGATTGGGTTTTACGAACTTTGTTATGAGAACACTTACAAATGAACAAAGCTAGGGAGATAAATTCCATTGAGATTAGTTAAAAAGTGATAAAAAGGATAAGAAAAAGAGAATATCAAGTTGGTGATCAGGTCTTCAAATTGCAAATGCAAAGCAATAACGTCATGCACGTGCATGATGCAAAAAATGTATGTTGCTGCATCTACCTTTGCTATTCTTCGGATGAGTGGGTTCACAAGCAATCCCTTCTGTCTCTCACACATTACCTTACTTTATGTATTTTTTTATGTTTATATTCAAAGGTGAGAGATAAGGAATTTTTGTTGTAATCACTAATCCATCTTAATATTTAGTACCCATTCCACCTATTTTGGTTCACTTGATTTTGCTGGTTCACCTCGAAATTCGTCACATTATATGTCAAAATGAAACAATATATCATCTAATTATTAATTCCTTTGATTATCATTAAATGAGTTAAAAGTGCTGTTTTCAGAATTATCATGTCTAGTTCATCTGATTTTTGGTTTCTTTGACCTCAAGCAATGAAGATAGGTTCTATTGTTAGTTCCAACCCAATTGTAGATCTGATCCCCAATAGCATTTGTCATTACATTTGATCATGAGGAGTATATGACTAATTATATGATAACTTTTTACCATAAATTTTATGATAATTTTGTTCATGTGTATGAAAAGATATTATATTTTAGTAAATGCAATTGTCATTGTATAAGATGAAGGATTTGAGTTAAAAAAAAAAAAAGGCAATAAATTTACGAGAAGCTCAAAAGGATGCATATAATCAAACCCAGTGGATTTTATATTATTTTTGTCAACAAAGTTTTGATTTTTCACAATGGGCCAATGGCTGTTGGTGAAATATGCTAAAACAAGAGGGTATAAGACGAATCAATAATTTTTCTTGAAAGAAAGAAAAAGTTAATTTTTGAAATCAAGTTTAAACTTGGGCAGTCACCATCTTCTCTGGCTTGTAACTTTCTTACACGAGAGGATAGACAAACCTCTCTCTTTCTCTCTCCAAATAATAAATATATATATATACCCAGATGCAAATTCTTTTTCTCATACATATCTCTTGCTCTCTGTGATACACAGCTTTCATTCATTATATATATTTATCTGCTTGAATCAACCGTAATTGTAAGACAAAAGAAAGAGAGGAAAAAAGAGGGCCTCACGCCCTCTCTTGTTATTATGCCTTCTCTCAGATCTTAGATTCTATCAATTTTTTCATCTGGGTTGTCTTCATTTGGTGAGTTTTCTTTGCCAATGTTTTCCTGTTCAATTTCATTCAAATGACTTTCAGAGTTTGGTGTTCAACTTGTTCCATGTTAAATTTCGATGCTTTTGCTTTGCTTTTGGAATTTTGGATTGTGGGTTGATCGACAATTGATTGATGAAAGGTCCGGTGGTCCTGGATTCAATCCTAGTACAGTTATTTCTTATCTGACGTGTTCAACATCCTAGTTTTCTGTCAGTTCTTTGAAAACGTAGATTTAGTTTTCTGTCTTTTACTTCCTCTGTGGTTCATTCCACATTATGATGTTCTGTATCTGATGCTGCCTGTTTCGTTGAATTTTTGTTGTCTCGGGAGTTTGGAAACGAATGCGCTTTCGGGTGCTTCGATATAGTCTAATTATGAGTAACCGATCGGATCCAATATGTTTATGCTGCTTCTATTTTTGGGATACGTTTCACTGGTGTTGGAGAAGAATTATGTGACTTATATCCTTTTAAGATTTACTTTTCATTATTAATTCTTCTTAGAAATATAATTGATGGAGTGTGGGGATTGCAGAATGGATATGGACCCTGGCAAGCTTTTCATTGGCGGAATTTCCTGGGATACAAATGAAGAACGACTCAGACAGTACTTCCAGAATTTTGGAGAAGTAGTGGAAGCTGTGATAATGAAGGATCGGACCACAGGGCGTGCCCGGGGTTTTGGATTTATTGTTTTTGCTGACCCTTCTGTGGCTGAACGAGTTGTTATGGAAAAGCATGTCATAGATGGTAGAACTGTAAGTTTGCCCATCTCTTTATATTTCTTTCAAAATATGTATGCTAGAGCATCACTATTGTATCACTTTCTACTGTGATAAATTAAACCATGATGTCGTTACAAGATTCAAGCAAGCAAAAATTATTCTTTCACTAGAAGATGAAGTATATATTATGATAATGTGTGCTGCATTATGATGCTACTTCTGTTTTAGGAAAAGGTATGCTGACAGTTACCATATGATTAGGAAATATGGAAATCTGAAGTTTGGGTTCAGGTCTGGGTTTGCTTTGTTTCATTTTGTGATACAATTTGAGCATGAAATATTTAAACACAAGATTCAATATTATGTGTTCATGTATGATGCAAGTTTGAATGTTGTGAATCAAAGAAATTTCAAAGGATAGCTGGCGTGATAGCAGCGGAGGGACAAATATGTTAGAAGCAAACAAGTGCCAGAAAATGTTATGGCAGTATATGCCAACCCTTTCTTTGCAAAGTACAATATCTAAGACTGACAAGAACCAAGAATAGTAAGAAATTCTGGCCAGCTAGAGGAACAATTACTTTAAAGTAATTGTATGGGAAATTTGACCGATCATGCATTATGCAACATTTGGACCTGGGAAGGGGTTGGGTGTTACTTATGTTCTTGTGTTCCAATAGGCTAGCTACTGCTGAATCTTTATTAAAGATATACTAGCCATGTAATTTCCTATTCAAGGCTAACCAGATATTTGAGCTGCTGAATCATTTATTGAAAAATTTTAGGGTACAGAATGTGGAATTGATAGATTCAAGGAAAGAAGACCGTGAAGTCATTCAAAGTATTTTCTTCACTTTCTCCTCCATATTAAAGTCTTAATTCTGACAATTGAAATAGCCTGTTACCTTTCCATTTTGGGGAGGCAGGGATTAAATTGAAGAAGAAACACAGGGAAGTTCATATGAACGGAATCTGTAAGAGGCTAAGTTGTTAATGAAACTATTTCTATCTAAAAAAAAAAAGTTGTTAATGAAACTCTATGTCCATAATTTGTGTCTTCTGAACACAAGCTCTTTCTACTCTAAATCTTGACTCATGATATTTCTTTCTAGTTATTTATCAATTTAGTTTACAAATGTGTTTCATTGGATTTCATTATCATGCATTCCATATGCAGGTTGAAGCAAAAAAGGCCGTCCCTAGAGATGATCAGAATGTTTTGAACAGAAGCAACAGCAGCATTCATGGATCACCTGGTCCTACCCGCACAAAGAAGATATTTGTTGGAGGTCTAGCATCCACAGTTACTGAGAGTGACTTTAAGAAGTATTTTGATCAATTTGGAAAAATTACAGATGTTGTTGTGATGTATGACCATAACACTCAAAGGCCAAGAGGTTTTGGATTCATCACCTATGATTCTGAGGAAGCAGTGGATAAAGTTCTGTATAAAACTTTCCATGAACTAAACAGTAAAATGGTCGAGGTTAAGCGGGCTGTTCCAAAGGAATTATCTCCAGGTCCAAGTAGAGGCCAATTAGCTGGGTATAACTATGGTCTAAGTAGAGTTAATGGCTTTCCTAATGGTTGCATTCAGGGATATAATCCAAGCTTGGTTGGAGGGCATGGACTTAGAGCAGATGGTAGATTTAGTCCTGTTACTGCTGGTCGGAGTGGATATCTTCCATTTAGTCCTAGTTATGGGACAGGACTCAATTTCGAGCCAGCATTGAGTCAAAATGGAAATTCAAACTTTACTTCTACCCATATCTTAGGACGGGCATTGAACCCTTCGTATAGTGGAAGTTCAAGCAGGTACCATAATGCCATGGGGTATTTTGGTACAAATGGAGGCAACAGTTCAACTATTAGTTCAACAAATCAGAATTTGTGGGGGAATGAAAAACTTAACTATGATTCTAACCCGACAAACTCTGATTTTTTTCTTGGGTATGGAAGTGAAAATTCAAGCCTGGGTTCTTTCAGTAATATTGGAACACTTTGGAGTTCCTCCCCTAGTACAGATAAAGTTGGAACTGGTGGTTCTGGCTATGGTAAGGGTAGTCTTAGTTATGGCTCTGGAGATGTTAATTTTGGGCCAAAAGCAGTAGGCTATGGAAAAAATAGTGAAACCATTGTTGCATCAGCATCATCATATGATCTATCAAATGGCAGTTATGATGGGGCATATAAAGATATTTATGAAGCTGGGTCATTTTTTGGGGACCACACTTGGAGATCACCTTTAGAACTAGAAGATACTGGTTCTCTAGGTTATGGCCTTGGAAATGGGGTTTCAGATTTAATGAGAAAAAGCTCCGGTGGCCACATTGGGGCTTATGCTGTTGCCAATTGACAAAATCAAATACAGGTAATAGGTGTTGCTCTTTTATTATCATATGAAAATAAAAGGTTTGTTACTGCTCTTTTAAGGTTCTAAACTTATCTTGGCTAAATTTCATTAGAAATAGAAGATACTAGTTCTCTTGGCTATTTTGTGATCCTAGTGAGTTAACAAATTTAATTAGGACGTGTTTCAAAATCTGGCCATTGGGTTGAATGCTAGTTCTGTGAGGTATACTTTGCCATGTCTGGATTGTATCTCAACTGAGCATGTGCTTCTGATGACAATCTGAAAATTTATCAGTTTCAGACTTCACCAGACTTGCAAGTGCAGTGAGATAGATATATGGAGTATAACCATGTCCATGGGAATCCAAATTGGCATAGGCTGTGTTTGTGCTGACTTGCTGTCAATTTTTATTACTTTAATGGACACTTCATTAGACATGTCTTTCTTTTATTTGAATTAAAATAAATGGCAATACAAAGTTATTCATGTGCTTTCAAACACATTTTGCTTCAGGAATTGCTGCCTACGAAGGTTATGCTGTGGATATGCTCAGATGTTATAGTGAAGTATGTCTGGTGCAGTGCAGAAGGTGACTAAACATGGAAAGCATAATTGATTTTTTCTTTTTCTGTTGAGATACTTTAGTGCTTCTAAAATTTCATTAGAGCTAATCTGTTTGCCTGTTTTGAAGAACTTACAAATACAGAGCACTTACAAGTGCTTCTTTACTCTTAAGGTTGAGCTTGAGTGAATTATAGGTTTTCTTTCTTGGGATTTTGAGATGTATAATCAGGTTATGGAGTTTGTCAGAATTGTCATATGATGCACATCTCCAGTCAGTGACAGAGGAATACAGAAAACAAGCAGACCACTCCCTTTCTTTTTTATTATTCTTTTGTCCTTTTCAACCCCTTCTTCCTTCCCTCTTCTTTTGCAGTAGATTTGGACCACGTTGCCAGTCTTGGACAGTATTTTATATTTTTCTTCTCCTTTTCAGTACTTTGATTTAACACAGTCTGTGAGAAATACATGTTGATCAGTGTGATATTATCAATGGATGTTCATCTGGGTTTCATAAGAAAAAAGTTTGCTGATTCATCTTTCTATAAAATTTGTTTTTTCTTCTTGTGCCGGCATAGGTTTCATTCATGTATTATATGAGTGATCTACCTCTTTTTTGTCAACCACGTATGTGTTTGTGTCTAGAATTCATCTGTTATGTCTATAGTTTATCAGGTGCTTAGAGATTCAGTGTTATTTGGAGGTTCTGTTATGAAATTATCACAGGCATCAGAGAGAAAAATAAATTTTATAATGCACTATTTTAGAATACAAGACTTTTTAAAGCATGAAAAAAATAATTAATTCTTTATTTATTATGTATATATTATCCGAACTTGCTAGCACAGAAAGGGAGGAATTTTGACGAGTTTTTTAGAAGAAAGCAAAAACAGAGAAAAAGCTAAAATTATGAATGAATTTTTGACAATGTCTATGAATTAAACTTTTTTAACAAGTTTGGAAACAGTTTTTACTACCTCGTTTGGTTTAGGGTCATTTGAATGAGTTTTTTTTTTTTTTTGAAAAAAATACTTCTAGAGTAGAAGTAACTATTTTTATGGCTTTTCAAAAAAAGCAGAAGCACCAAAAAATGCATAAAATTATGTTTTTTTCCAAAGTTAAATACTTTAGCTTCAGATAAATAAAAAAAAATGCATTTGTGTTAGATGAAAGAGAAATGAATGATCAGTCATCTTTTAATAAAATTGTTTAAACAAATATTTATTTAAAAGTATTTTTCAATTAGTGTTGCAAAACACAAAATAACGTTTACTTTTAATAAAAGTCTTTTTAATTGAAATATCTTCATATAAATTTTTTTTAAACCCATCCAAATAGTTCAAGAATACTAATTTTTGTATAGGCAAAAGGCGTGCGGATCCAGTCCTGTCAAATGACCGATCCTATAGCACATGAGTCATTGGATGAGATGCGCTAGATGACATGGCTCATTCACAATCCTGTCGAATCTCTACCCAGGTGAAAGTTAGAAATGTGTTGTGAAAACTTAAATGTGGTACTTATTTTTAAAAGGATTCATTGAATATTGAAAAGGGTATCTAATGTTTTTAATTTTCTGAAGGGAATTACATTTGTTTTCCTATCTCAAATTTAGCAACATTTTTTGAAAAAATAAAAATGAAACAAATTTTTTATATATATAGTCGAAATAGTAGTTACTTTTTTTTTTTAACATAAAAAAAGGATATGATTTTCACATACGGTAGTTTAGCTCAGAATTAAATTTAAAATAACCATAATTTTTGATTTGTCAATTAGAATATTCGAGTCAAGCTGAATAAGATTGGATTACAGAGTTCTTTTCTATGGACGGGTCCTTAAAAATATAAGCCCAACTCTAGTCATTAAAGTCTATAGGCTGATTTATGGGCCAAGGCCTAATAACCTGGTCTGTCTCATGTCACTATTATACTCTCCTTTCTTTAAAAAAAAAATATTTTGCTTGGTCCTAATGACCTAGTCGGCCCAAGATAAAAATTAACAGAAATGATTTTTGTACACCTTTTCTTTCCTACACCAATGTACATCATCATTATTTAAATAATATACTTCCTTTTACAGTGTGCCTGTGGCTCTCCTTTTCCCCCAAATTTCACCTTTCCCTTCTCTCATTCCATTTCAAAGCAAGTCTATTAGCATAGAAAAGTAGGAGAATAAAGAAACATCAGAACCTCCTGCAAGATGATTAAAAAGGATAGGTCTTCCCCCTCCGACACCAATATCTGGTCGATATTGCCTTCCAAGTTCTAAGAAGGTTGTGTGGAACTTGAAGGAGAAAGAGAAACAGAGTGGCTAACACAGTAACAATGAGATAGACCTAAATTCTACAACAGCCTTCGACGGTGAGTGAACGACAATTCACGATGATGCTTCGGAGTTTCGAAAAGGAGTGATTGTCAGCAAAGAATGAAAGATAATGGAGAAAAAAAAATAAGGGAAAGGAAAAATAAAAAATTAATATAATATCTGACTTAATAGTTGATTTAACAATTATATTAATTAAAAATTATGGTGTAAGGTGGTGTAATGAAGTGATGGTGTACAAAAATCATTTCTTAAAAATTAATAATACTCATACATTATTTTTGCACATTCATTTATATATATTATTTTATTATTATTTATCAAGTTTTTAAATAATTAAAAACTAAAAGAATAAATAAAAATGAATTTGAAATGTTATCTCCATTCAATTATTTATTTTAACTTTTATCCTTTGTAACTCTTATAATATTTTCTCATTTGTCATTCATTGGTGAATTAAATCTATATTTAAAGGGAAATAAATTAAAATTATGATTTTATGTCTTTAAAAAAAATTTATATGCCAAACTTGCGTATAAATTACATATAACGAGATAACTAATTATTATTTTTACCTTTCCACATCAGCCAAAGTCAAGATGGCCGAGTTGGTCTAAGGCGCCAGTTTCAGGTACTGGTCCGAAAGGGCATGGGTTCGAATCCCATTCTTGACAAATTTAATTTTTTCTTTGAAAATCATTTATCAGATCATGTTAATGGGCTGAGGAGACTTCGGACCAGTTTTCATGCTGCTTGATTCTTTTCTTTTCTTTTTTTGTTGTTGAAATGTTTGGTTTTATTGTTAAACAAACAGTATGGCTCAGTTGGAAATCGTGAACATCTTGAGCTCTAGTTTGTATTAATGCTTTCCTCTTCACCAGTGGCAATTCAATTCATTCTTAACTGATCAATTTAATCTGCAAAAGCTTGTTTTTATACCAAAATAATGCTTCACATTTGCCTATTATGTTGATGAATTCCATGAACTTGGTTGCAGTGTGATGTTTTATGTTAAAAACACAATGAAATTCCTAAGCTTTTACATAAACCTTGCCTATGTTACTGATAAACAAAGTTGAAATATTTTTCATTGATAGACACGAAAGGAGAAAGTTGATGCTTATCTCCATGGCCGGGGTCATTATTAGTAACCAGGCTTACACAAGAGCCCCCTATTTTCTTCATGAAACCCTGCCTTCTGTGACAGCAGAGGAAGTGAAGTTCATTCTCTTAATTTTCATATGCTAACATAATTGTTATCAGATTATTTCTTTTAGCTTTATCATAGATACAAGTATTAGCGGTAATCATGACTAATGCAAGAGTTACTTCACAAAAGTAATGTTACTTATACAAGTCTCAGCCTTTCCTAAGAATTAACTTTCTGTCTTTATCCCTCTTCTTTGCAGTTATTTTTCCGGAGCATGCTTGGCTGCTGACAAGGATATCAGTCATTCACAAGGTCATGTATGATTTTCTATAGATATTTTAGGATTTGGATCCCTTAAAGTTTCTTGGGAATTAAAGTTATGAGAGTGATAGAAAGAAGAGATAAGTGAGTGGGGTTCGCTTGAATCATCTCTTCCCTCTAACTCTCTCATAACTTTACTAGAATCTTCAGAGGATCCAAATCTGATATGCTATTCTTACAAAATGTATCACTAAGATAAAAATTAGTGGGGTGAGGGAATGAGTGATTCAGATTATTTAAGTGATGACGTGAACATAATTTATGAGAATTCGTAATGAATATAGATTATAAGAGTAATATAACTCATTTTTTAAGAGTGAATAATGTTAAGATTTACTAACTTTCTTCTCCCCCCAAGGGAGAGATTAGAGAGAGAGAGAAAATTATTTTTTGAGAATTTATGAATAAATTTGTAAAAGAAAAGTTTGTAAATATGACATTACTCTGAGGGCTTCCCAAGCAGAATTGAATCATCAAACAAAGGTAAATTTAGTTTAGAGAAAAATTTCTCTCCCAAAGCTATCACTCATAATGTATTACAAACACACCTTATATTAAAATAAAAAGACATTCGGATGAGTGAGATGAGTAATTGATGTGAAATAAATAATTAAGATAAAATTTTATAAAACTTCATAAATAATAATTTTGTAAAAGAAGTGTTACGTTTTAATCTAGGTGAATGCTACAATATTCCTAAGTATTGATACTCAGAAGCATTTTTTTATTTTTAAAATTATAAATTTTAATTTTATAATTTTTTTTATAATTTTTATTTTAAGAAGTAAGTATAAATAATTTAAAAAAAATATGAAAAAACTAAAAAAAGATCAAAAGATTTTTTTTTTAACTTTTTTTGTTTTCTTATTTCTTTAAGTATTATATTATGAAATTTTAAAAAAAATTTACTTTTTAATACTTTTTTCAAAATTTTTTAAAATTTTTCTAACTTAGTTTTTAAAATAAAATTTTTTTAAAAATTAAAATTATAAAAATTAAAAACCTAACCTTATGTATTGCTACTCAAGGGTAGGGTAAAAACCCCATCAAGGTAATAAAAAATATATATTCGATGACAATCACCTTATATTTATGTGCTTGTTCTCTGTTACCTTGGTATACTAGACCGAAACTATCTTGGAACTTCTCACGTGGAATGGGGATTATGCCTTGAATTCTGAACTCTGAGGTATATCCATTAAGATCCAATGTTCTAGGTGGAGGTATAGCTGCAGCTTCAACTGGACTGTTAATCTCATTGTCAGTGAGGCATTCTTAATCATGACACAGGCTCTGGGCTATGCATGCCCAATAACTAATCTCATTGGTCTTGGCCATTTATGCGTTAGTGCCTGAAACCAAGGACAATCAGTTCGAGGAGGTCGAGAAATTTCTTCAGAGTTCAGACCGTTCCCATATTTTTACTGGAAAAAGGACTGTACAAAATGGAATGACCAAGACTCGCCCACATGCTATAATCTAGGTCTTTTGTTCAACGAAAAAGTCAAGTGCTCTTGTTTTCTTCAAAAATTGATAGTAAAACTCAGTCTGCCATTGGATAAGACGAGTTTGGAGGGGACATCCGATAGTCTGATTCTCTACCTCTAAGTAAGACTAGCTTTTCTTTTTATTTTCTTTCTGATAATTTAGATGTAGAAACTAGTCTGGTTTTTGTGGCTCTTGTGTGTCCCAGCAAGCTCATATATTTGCGTAAGAGAAACCACTAGCATTGAGGCAGTCACCAAACAGCTTCGCCTTTTGATGAAAGCATCAGTCAGATATGTACAAAACACGACGCTTTTGGGTGAATTATAGATAAGGCCACCGACACATGGTTATTTAAATGATTTGAAAGTGCAACAATTTAAACAAACAGCAGGACAAAACATACCTGCTCTGCCAGCTAATTAGTTATTATTATTAACGACAAGAAGATTTCAAAGCAGAAGAGAAAATAAAAATGACGATATCAGATTAGATGAAGAGAAAATGATGTAATCTGTGGTGGGGTTGATCTGCGATGTGGGATCTGCTTGGCTATACGGAATCACAGATGCAAATTGGATGCTCATATGGCAGCATGCAGAGGATGAGCTGCTTTACAACAAAGACAAGCAGCTCGAGGGTCCTACAGCATCATCATATTCCTATTCATATATAAACCCGCCTAAACATGTCTCTATCTCATTATTTATACAGCCACCTAATATTTCTCATGGCCTGGTTTCAGATCTTCCACTATTATTACCATGAACAACCTAAACAGGCATTCAGCAGCTGGAAAAAGATAAGAGCTAGGTAAAACTTCTGTGGGGGAAAACCTTAACTTTGACTCAACTTTTACTTTTTTCAGGAAATTGTTAAAGAAAGAATTTTCTACACTTTTTTTTTTATTCTTACGATTATTATGAGAACTCATTTGAATATCAACCAATTTGGTCGTAAAAGAGAGCTCTCCATGCCATGCGATTGTATCCTGACGAGTAGAATTTTAGTATTCCCATTGCACACTCACCAGGTGCGACTTTCTCTCACAAAGAGTGAGTCTACTTAAAAGTGGGTGGATCCTACTCATGTAAGTTGGCGCCTCTCACATTATGTGAGAGAAGGTCACACTCGATGCGACAAGAAGTACATAATTTTTTCCCGTACCCTAACATGTGCACAAAGAACAATAAGTAGGGAAGGTTGTTGGTTTCCGTGTTTATGTCATTCTTAACAAGAACGATTGGATTTAAAGATTGTTTGAAATAGTTTTTATTTTATTATTTTTTAAAATAATTCTTAAAAATAATTCTAAAAAATAATTTTATAAAACAAAAAATTTGTTTGGATAAAAATATTTTTTATCAATTATTTTTTGTACTTTTTTTAAAAACAAATGATAAAAATAATTTAAAACACAAAAAAATTATTTTTATTTTTTTATTTTTTAGTTACTGTTTTCAAAAATAATTTTTAAAGGCCGTTTAGAACGATTTTTATTTTATTATTTTTTAAAACAGTTCTTGAAAACAATTCTAAAAAATAATTTTATAGAACAAAAAAATAAAAAATTTGTTTGGATAAAAATATTTTTCATCAGTTATTTTTTATATACTTTTTTAAAAACAAATGATGAAAATAAGTCAAAACACAAAAAAATTTATTTTTATTTTTATTTTTTCTAATTACTGTTTTCCAAAACAATTTTTAAAAACAACTTATAAAAACATTTACCCAAATAAATTTTTTTGTTCTCGCAAAACAAAAAAAAAATATATTTTTAAAAACAGAACCAATCAAGTTGTTAGATTTCCTCAGCTTTTCCTGGCAATCATATATCAGTCTTAGCAAGAAAAGATTCAGAATTTTTCTTTCCCAACTTTTCCTGGAAAACAAGCAAGGAATAAAGGATTCGTGGGTACGAAAATTGATGTGCACGTCTGCAGAGTTATAGATGAATCGTCAAGAACACTACACTTCACTTGAGTGAGTGTTATATACCGGGTGGTAAAGACGCCAAAGGGAAATTCAATGGAAACACACAGTAAGTTAATATATAGCCTATGCATAATATTTCAGAAGTATTAAGTTACCAAATTAGAGCTCCATTTTGAACAAAAAAGGATTATGGACTAACATATTCCAAGTAGTACAAACTCTACCTTCACTTCGGAAGGGAAAAAAAAATACAATCAGTAACCCTTTCCACAAAACTAGGGTCATCAAACAAGATATAAGAAGTTACCCAAACCTCATCAACCCAAACCCAAAGACAACCATGCAAATCCTGGAAACATAAATTGAATAAGGGAAAGCAAAATCCCAAAACCTAAGCTAAATCCATACATCTAAGGGTCAGTCTATTGCCCGCTAGCTTCTTCTAACTTCAACACACATCTATCTTAACCACACTGTACAAATAATAAAAAAACTCTATATATACAACAACAAATTACTTTATATAATTACCTTCCTAAGTAGTAATTAATTTCTAAGGACTTGAAGAGGATGCTTCTTGTCTTGATTCTCTCAAATATGCAAGGAGCGTTTCGACCTGCAGAACAAACCAGAAACTTCAATGAAGGAAAAAGAATACATGCAGATGCAGTATTTTAGGTCTGATCTTTAGTGTAAATCACCGAATACAGTGAAAGTATATTGATTAACAAATTGCACAACCCAGACATTGAAAACCATGCCCATCGGTAAGCGATAATGCCTAAAGAAAGAATTAAAGCTCAAACAACTACAAGTTTTCAATCAACATAGTTTTATTATATGTTGTCTCCGAATTCTGTAAAATCAAATCTTCTCCTAGGCAAATCATCGTGAGAAAGATTACTTTATCTTATTCTAAGTTTGTTCAAATGATCTCAGCTGCCGCCTGCCACGACTGACATGACAGTTATCTAGGCAAGCTAACTGACCTTAGTCACCTTATATCAGCGTCCAACGTTGGCTGACAGTAGACCTTTGTCTCAGTTTATTACAACCACGTAATGTTGATTAGCATAGGAAGAATAACAAAGTCACAAGATTTCAGTCGAAGGCATAAGGACTCAAAATAACACAACCAGAACATGTATCTGCTACTATCTTTAATTTCAATAGCACCAACGATATCTGTACACTCAAATCATTCAGGCTATGAGTAAGACATACAAAAATATATTCAGATTGCTAGCAACTCACTCACCTTGTGCTTAGCTCGAACACTCGCGGTCTGGGAAAGAGCAACCAGGGGAGGTATTCCACCCTCCCTCACAAGCAATCCTCTGTTCCTCACACTGTCAGCACATAGCTGTAGTAGTGTCAAAACAGCAAATTCCTTTCCCTTCACAGACCCATCTTCAATTGCTTCCACAAGAGCAGCTATTCCACCTACTTCCACAATTGCTTCCTTCCCTTCCTCAATCCCCGACAAGCTATTCAGCACCACCATTGCCTTCTCAGCCATACCCGTCCCTTGCTCTGCCACCATCTCCACAAGCGGCTTCACCGCTCCAGCGTTTACCGCCCTCTCCTTGTTCTGTTTTATGGAGCACAGCTTATACAGTGTCGTCAGCGCGTCCTTCTTTCCCCTGTTCGAACCATTCAATAGCAAGGAAACGAGAGGTGGGATTGCCCCACTAGCCCCAATGGAACTCTTGTTTTCCTCTACCAACGCAAGGCTTAAAAGCGCACACGCCGCGTTCTGCTTAGAAGTCTCCGTTCCAGTTTTGAGCACATAAATCAGTGACTTTATAGCTCCTGCATTGGTTATCAGCACCTTGTTGTCTTCATGCAGCGAGAGATTCAGCAAGGCCGTGACGGCGTGTTCCTGCGTCCATGGATCACTACACCGAAGCAGGGGAACCAAAGCGGGCACCGCACCGGACTCACCAATCAGAGCTCGATTATCCGCCCGGTTCTTCGCCAATAGCCTGAGTTTAGCCGCAGCCGATCTCTTCACAGCAACCGACGATGACTGCAGCCCGTCGATACAGATCTTCACTGTCGGCTGAAGATCCTCCGGCGAAATACTCTCAATAATCTCAGTAGAAAAATTCTCTCTTTGCAGAAACCCAATGCACGGCTCAGGCTCCGGCTCCTGCTCCTCTTCCCCACCCCCGTTCTTCTGCACATTTTCCGGTGAAGGCAAACTCGCCAGCCTCTGCAGCTCACCCGAAATATCACTACTACAAGCCGAGAAATCACTGAAAGCTTGAGAAAGATCAAGCAACTCTTCCTCCGTGGCGGAAGACTTGACAGATTTGTCGTTCCGCGATGCGAGCTCACCCAGCCTAAGGTCGATGACCGAATCGGTCAAGTTTTCCGATAAGCATGTAGATTTTTCGGTGGCTGTTGCAGTGAAGGAGCAGCTATGGTCATCTTGGAAGATACTAGAGCGTATGGTTCTCATGGACCTTCCGATGTGTCGGTGAATTTTGGAGGAGGAATTGGCCGAAGAGGCAGAATAGTAGCTTCGGATTAAAGAGAAACGATTGGAATTGGAGTGAGAATCCTCCAGAGAAACCATTTTCGAAAGCGAAGCAAAGGTGAAAGCTTTCAACCACAGAGATTGTTAAGGGTGCGATTCAAGCCTCTGAAATTGATTTTCTTCAAGAGAATTTCATGGTGAGAACGAAAAGGAAGTGAGGGAGAGCGAAGCGTGGCTGAAGAAGAATAGGGTCATCATCAGCAATGCCCTTTATCAATGTGAAAATTATTTATTATTTAAAAATAACTAAAAAGGCTGGTTTTTGCTGTGCCTGGTGGCTTGGCTTCGGTATCCGGGTCAGGCTAAAACCACCCATATATTGTGATTTTAAAATCGTCACGGTCAGTGGTTAGCCATATGGGGCCCACAAACGCAGACAGATGGAAATGAGGTGACAGTGATCAGAACAGTGCCGGAGGGTAAACTAGCTGATGGGATAATTTAAAGTGGAGCGGTCGGCGTTGAGCAGAACCGTCGTCGTTTTATGCCACCACTCTCGGACTTTAGGTCATGAATTTACGAAAATAGCCTCAAGGGAGGAGTGGGTGAAACAACGAAGTTGCTGAGAGGTGGGGCCCATCTCCTAGCTTTCCTTTTCTCGTTCTTTTCACTTTACCTATGGTTTTTACTTTTTTGCGAGACACCAAGTTGCAAGGGCCAGAGGGGCGGGTGATGACGTGGAAAGATTCTGTGCTGGGGGTTGTACGAAAAGACTCAGCTACAGTTGGAATAATTGCCACGTGTTGGAGTCCCCAGGTCTCACGCGTGTACTGTTCTACATGCTATAAATCCACCACACTGCGCCGTCCGATCTGTATTATTTAAGGGAAGTCAAAAAACAAACATTTTATTGGTCAAAAGTCAAAAATGAAATATAAGTTTACCTTATTTGACTGTGACGGGCTTGGGCTTTTGGGCCTAACCCTCTAGAAGATTTGATGGTCAGCCATATCTCTCTGCACGTGTGAAGCTCACTCTTTAAAGTGTAAAGGACCTGTAACATAGATCGTACAAGTAATAATGATTTTTCAGTAGCATTAGTAACCAGTTCAGGGTGCATTTACATACACGACATTTTTTATTTCAATTTTGAATCTTTTAAAATAACACATTTTAAAATATTCTACAAAAAAAATTAGTTAATGTAATTTTTAAGATAATATCTTAAAATTATTTAAAATATAAACAAAATAATATTTTATTAAATAATATCCTTTAAAACATTAAATTTAATTCTCTCTCACCATCTTAAAAAAGTGACTAAATTTTTTTTTTGAATTTGATTATTTAATGTGAATTATGTTATTATCTTTAACAAACAAATTATTTTATTAACAGAATATGATTAAATTAAAAATTTTAATAAACAAATTGATTTTTTTAAGATTAAAAAATTAATTAAAATAAAATATATTTTTGCAGCTGGTGAAAGCCTTTATAACTCTTATTAATATATTAAATATTTATTTATTTTAATCATTAAATTGTTTAAATATGTTAATATAATTTTATTGCTTTTTAAAGTGTTTAAATTTTATTATATTTAATATTTCAAATGTAATATTAATAAATGGAGTTAGTCTTAAGTGAATATTAAAACTATGAAAATACACTGAGTCAAAACCATGCACATTATAAAATTGGATCCCACTGTGGCTAAGGTTGCCGTGGTAGCAAATAGATTTTAGTTGATCAAGTTAGGTGGGCTCTTAGCGCTTTGCATAATATTATATATAAAAGTGTTGCATAATATTATATATAAAAAAAGGGAAGAAAGAGATAGAGAGAAGATTTAATATAATATGGGTTTAGTGGGGACACGTAATTTGATTACAAGGATTCATGAATTTTCACGTACAATTAATGGACACAACCACTAAAAATATATATTATTGAGTTTATAATTTATATGTTATCTAATGATGTAACATTCTTAGCTGTACACATCCCTACCTGCACGTACAAATCTCTAAAGACTGGCTTTGTTCCGATTTAGTGTTTTTCTTTTTCAAATAGTTGGTTGTCTATATAATTTTTTTAAGGTATTTTAAAATTATTATATTTTGAAATGATGTTTTAAAAAAAAAAAAAGGCAATGCTAGGATATCTCACCTTAAAATATGTGATTAAGGTAAAAAATTACTATTTAGATAATAATAATATTTATGTAATTAATATCATTAATATTTAATTTTAAATGAATAATAAAAATTAAGTATATTTTCAAAAAAAAATTTAAATCAATAATTTAATAAAAATTTTCACAAAATTTTTATTAAATTATGGACTATCTCATGATATAAATTTGTTTAAAAATAAGATAGACATGCCCACCATAAATCAAAAACTTCAGTGGCTTAAACATAAAATAGTAAAGGGGTTCAACATAAACTGTATCTACTAACTACATATATACTATGCAATTATCATTATTACAGACCAAGACCCTTATTTGGATAATGCAAAACAACATATCCAACAATGTCCATTAATCACCAAATTACTCCACTAACTACTCAGAGTATTGCCTACCAATTCAGTCAGCGGGTTCAAAGAGAGCAGACAGAGCTGAAGGATAATTATCAGTAACCTGATATGAAAAATGTTAAAATTTGAGAGGTGGGTCCACCGACTCAGTTAATGAAAAACATACTTACCGATGGATACATGAATTCCCAAGTGTAAAGTACATTATTGTCAAAATCATATAAAATCTCATTTCAGTACTTACTATATAATATGCAGATAATGTACCTTATATTTGGGAAATAAAATAATTTATATGTTTCACAATCAGATTAAAATATTTAATAATATAAACAAAAAGCAATTATGTTCAGAAATGCTTTAATAAAAATCATCAATTCCTATGATCCATAACAATTTAAGAGAAGAACCCAAACTGAAAAAAACAGTATTCTCATTCCAGAAGATAAAACTTAACTGGAGGACAACCCGATCTTCTCATTCGGGAACTACACTCACCGAAGGGAAATACTAAATTTTCTTTTCCTCCCAGAGCATTCTCATCAGGAGGAAACCATTCATAATCAAACTCAATCTTCTACTAGGAACTATACTTACTGACAGAAGTACCATTTATCATGAATTGCCCTCAATTGATAAATGTTGTAACCCATGTGCACCTAGTGGTTCTACCACCACTCTACTACGGATCTCATAATACAATTCTAAATCACTTTCATAAATCTTATACAATTCATACTTTTCCATAATCACTATGAGAAAACAGTTCATACTTAAAAATAAAATAATAATTACATATATATATATATATATATATATATATATATATTTCTTTACTCAAACCATTTCCAATTCATAAATAATATCATTGAACCACAAAGTAAAATTTAATGATTCAGGCATTTAGGAATAAGTAAGAATCCACTCACGATTAAACTGTATAAAATGATGTGATTATCTTCCACCCAAGCTCTACCTCAAGATAGATTCGAGTATGAAGAATTTGTTTCAAACGTCCCTAAGAGTATGAAATTAGTATATTAGTATCACATATTTTCTTTATTAATGTTTTCAAATTTCTATAACCCTAATAGAACATGAAAAACAAGGAAGAGACATTTACAAAAGAGAAGCATCTATCAAATTTTTGTGATTTTCTTTACCTATATTTTTTTTATGATTTAATTTATTTAATAAGAAAGAAGTATCCAACAACTTTCTATAAATGAAGGAACCCAATAACCCCAAAAAATCACTATTTCAAATGTCACGCCCCATTTTAGGACACGTGACCGGCATAGGAATTCACCCTTCAGGTAATTACCCACCAGCCTAACATACTCATGCAATAAATATCAATTATGCTTATATTTAAATGAATAATAAAATTTAAATTCACTTTTATAAAAATTTCTAAGTCATTAATTTAATAAAAATTTCGGCAGAGTTTCCCCTAAAATATGAACTATCCCAAGGTACAAATCTGTGAGAAACAAAGGTGGACAGACTCACCATCAAGCAGAAGCCTTAGTGGCTCAAACAGAAAACGATAAATGGTTCAACATGGACTGTATCTTCTAACTACATATAAACTATGCAATTATCATTTACAGACCAAAAACCTTATTCAGAAAAATGTAAAAAGAATGCAACCTATCCAACAATATCCACTATCCACTAAAATACTCCACTTTTACTCAGATGGGTGCCTACCAACTCAATCAGCGGGTTCAAAAGGAGCAGACGGGGTTGAAGGGAGCTCACCGGTAACCTGATCTGAAAATGTTAAAGTTGAGGGGTGAGTCCACCGACTTAGTGAATGAAAAACAGATTTACCAATTGATACATAAACTCCTACATGTAAAGTGCATTACCGCTAAAAATAATATGAAATCTCATTTTTGTACTTTTTAGACATAATAAGCACCTAATGCACCTTACATTTAGGAAAGAAAATAACTTTTACTTCATAATCATTATTTTAAATAATATGAAATTTAAAGAGGCATTATGTCAAGTAATACTTCAATCAAAATATAAATTTCCTAGGATCCATAACAATATAATGGGAAAAACTAAACTGAGAAAACAGTATTCTCACTCTAGAGAATAAATCTCAACTAGAAGGTAACTCGATTCTCATCTTCGGAAACTACACTTACCGAAAGGAAATATTAACTTTCCTGTTCTCTTCCGGAGCATTCTCATCCAAGGAACCATTCATAATAAAACTCAATCTTCTGTCAAGAACTGCACTCACTGACAGAAGTACCCTTTATCATGAATTGCCCTCAACTAATAAAGGTTGCGACCTACGTGCACCTAGTGATTCTACCACCACTCTACTACGGATCCCAAAATACAGTTCTAAATTACTTTCATAATTCTCAGACCATTCATACTTTCACAATATCAAAGTTCAGATATTTTTCATGCTGTGGAACAAAATAATAAGTTTCACATATAAATATATATTACTTTCCTCAAAATTATTCCAAATCATACTCAAATAGAATCATTGAGCCACAAGTTAAAATTTAACAATTTAGGCATCAAGAGATAAGTAAGAATCTACTCACCGTTATATTAGGGGCTTATTACTCAATCCCCAAACCAACGTCCTTGCGTTACCGAGTTGGATCAAAAAGTTGATTTCAATGCTCCTATACAATAATTAAACCAAGATGCTTTAGCCACTCTAAATCTCAATCAACCCTTGTCTATCATTTAAGAACATTGAATCCTCCTTTCATTTCTCATTTTCTTTTTAATTGAAATTTTCCTACCGATGGAAGACTTGTTGGGATAAATGTCTATGAATAATGATTTGGACTAATAGAAATTTACACAAGGTAGTTGCTCTCTGAACTTTAATTCGATAATTCAAGTCCATAAGAATTTTTGTCCTGAAATTTGAATACTATGCCAAGCAGTCCCGGGGTTCACCTTAGACACTTGAGATGCATAAATTCCCTTAAAAGTAATTTGATGTTCAAATAATCAAGAAGCTAAGAAATTATGCCATGAATACAATTAAAGAAATAAAACTGTTGGGAATGGAAGAATGATCCCAAATTTCAACTGTGACTATCACAAATTGCCTAAAGTCATCCACTAGCCCACACTCTTGTATCCAAACAGAGACTGATATGAAAAAAAATAAACCAAGGATTTTAAGAAAAACTAATTTCCCAAAAGTATGAAAGTAAAGCCCATCTGAATTTGCAAATAATCTATCTAAATGCTCAATTTCCTACACATAGAAGGCATAACCTTAACTTACAATAATTGGAGCCTTAAGGAATTTGCTCTAAAGCAGATGTTGAGTGGCAAAATGACTAGATAGCAAGTAAAATGGAACAATCATGTGCGGACAGTAGCAGTTGAGATGGGGACGCTGTGGATGGACAGCGAACGTCGACGGTGGAGATGGCGTTCACGGCTACGGCGGATGGCTGGGCAAGTGGTGGATGAAGGCATGAAACTCACGGTGGGGAGGTGTGGACGAGAGAGATGAACGTGAGGGAGTTTCCTTCACCTGTTACAGGGGGTGAAACGCCGAGAAGGAGGAAAGAAATTGAAGGGGGAGGAAGGCTCTCCTCTTTGGTGCAGCGGCGGATTGGAGTTTAAAAGGGGGGAAGGGTTTGCATTGGGGAAATTTTAAAGGCTTAGGAACCCCTCTTTTTTTTTTTTTTTTAAGAATTGGGTATTACATCAAATCTACTATGTTATCATAAATTTCTATATTTCAGGGGAATGATGATAAACACATACTTACTAAAACAAAAATGATGTTGAACTCCAATTTATAACCACCAATGGGCTCCAAAACAGCCTCAACTTTCTCCCAAAGGTGCTGAACAATATTAGCAAGGGGAAATAAGGGTATTGTGAGTATTGAGGAGGTATTTTGCTATTATATATATTAGGGAAAAAGGAAGAGACATTTTTAAAAAAAAAATTGACTAAAAGTTATCTATTTTTTTTATTTTTTTTCCCATAATTTTAAAACGAGTAATTTCTATTTAAAATATTTGAGTATTACAGTGACATCATATATCATCAATATATCCTTTTTTAATGATATATCCTAAATTTTGTTTTTATAAAATTTTGTTTTAGTATTTTATAATACTAAATAAAAAACTAAAATCACATAAAAATTATTTTAAATTATAATATATATGAAAATATTTTAAAAAAAATGAAAAATGACTCCCACAAATAATTTGTCCAAAGAAGCTTTGTTCATTTTTATATTATTTGATTCCCACAAATATTGATATATATGTTAATTAACAATAAGAGGATTTTAAGTTACTGCCCAATGTTGTGAGTTCTGGGCGATAGTTTAATAACTTTGTCCCCACTTTTTATTTTTTTTCTTATTTTTTATTTTTAGACATTAATTTATTTTTTATGTCATAATTTTTTTAAAAAAAATTGAAATTTTTTTAAAAAAAATTGAAATTTTTTTAATGTTTTTAGAATTTTTTACTTATGAAAAAATAAATTTAATAAAAAAATATGAATGAATAGTATAAAAACTAAAAAGTGTAAAAAAATTTCAAAAATTTTAAAAAATATATGAAATAAAAATAATTAATTAATACTAAAAAAAAGAGAAGTGGGGACAAAAATAACTATGTTACGGCTCACGCAGTGACAGTAGCATATCATGCTCCTTAGGATAAACATGACACAATCAGTGTGAGAAAAAACTGATTAAAAAAAAACTTTGAATAAGTTAATTGATACTTAATCTTTTTTTGAAGGAAGAAAATGGGATTTCTATCTTAAATATGCAAGCAATGGATACTTAGTTACTTACTAACAAATTATCATTAACATTGCCAATGACCTATTAATTTAGTGAACCTTCTTCTAATTTAATCTTGTATTTAAAGATTTTATGTCCTCTTTTCCCATATTCTCACCTTATTGTATTGCGCTCTTATATAATAAAAAAAATTATCACTAACATTTATTACCCAAATAAAATTGATTATAGACATAAAATTGAGTTTAAAATCCTTAAGATTTTTTATATCGATCAGTACCATCTTATCAATTGAGCTACTCAGTGGATTGGTTATCAGTAAGTATAATTATTTAATAAATTTAGATTCTGCCCAAAATTGACCAAGAAATCAAATTCAAACTGTGTAAGAACAACATATTGCAGAAAATGAAATTGTAATTTTTTTTTGTTGATAAATGAAATTATAATTAAATAAAGAACAAATTGAGTGTAAACCAATGTGTTGCCAAAAATGAAATTATATATTGTGAATTAATTGTAAGACCCAAATGTTTTAAATAGAGACCACACCTTTTAAAATTTTAGAAAAAAAATAATTAAAAAAATGGATAACTTTTAGTCAATTTTAAAAGAAAATGTCTCTACCTTTTCCCTAATATATATATATATATATATATATATATCAGCAACATACCCCCTTAATACTTCAGCCACATAATACCCATATTTCTCCTTGCTATTACTGTTTGGCGCCTCTTGGAGAAAGTGAATGCTGTTTTGGAATCCCTTCGTGGCTGTAAGTTGGAGTTCGACACCATTTTATTCTAATAAGTATGTGTTTATCATAATTCCTCTGAAATCTAGAAATTTATGACAATATAACAGATTTAAAATGGTGATTTTGTGGGGTTATTGGGTTTCTTCATTTATAAAAAGTGGCTGGATACTTCTTTCTTATTAAATAAATT
>JASKGM010000005.1:4414897-4429082 GCA_034509205.1 Ceratonia siliqua | reverse complement strand
CTAGCAAGAATGAAAGAGGTGTTCTAGTACTAGAAAACCCACAAAACGACGAGCACTTACCAGAAAGACAAGGGATCAGGCAGTCGAGGAGAATGCGCGAGCAGCAGAGATGGTGAGCGAGAGAGAATGAGAGTGAATCAACGAAGGCGACCACCGGCCCCTGTTTTCATTATAATTATCGGATTGCCACCGTGTTTTCAAAATTTTTTAACTTATTTACAATCCTGCCACCGTGTTTTCAAACTTCTGTTTTCAATTTTCAAAATTTTTAATAGGAAAACTTGAAAACATCTTTTTGCTGTTTTCAAGTTTTCAGGAAATTTTAGAAATGTTTTCAAGAACATTTTTCCTAAAAATTTAACTAAACACGTTTTCAGTCCTGTTTTCTATTTTTATTGAAAATGAAAATAGAAAACAAGTAAACCAAACACACCCTTATGGTGTCAATGAGTTGGCTCCCATTATTAACAGCGTTACTGCTTACCTCCCTCCCTAAATATCCTTGACTTCACACGTTATCTTATCCTCTATCTTATTATAAATATTAGTTCATTTTTATATATAATTTTAACTTTAAAATGAATAACGAATATTTATTCCATAACTTCTGAGTTCTGACCATGAATTTCATTATTTTTAAAATATAAATGTATTATAACTCTATATATATGAAATATAGATAACTATAGATTAATTATTTTTTATTGATTAAATAACCATTAATAAATTTTATTTAAAAATTTAAATTTAAAAATTTATTTAATTATAAAAAAGTAAATTGATATGTATTATTGTGTATGTCAAAAAATACTATTGACTATTATTGTTATTTTTTATATAAAAACATTTTAAGACGTTAAGAGTTAAAAAGAAAAAAACAAAAAGAATATGAATTGAATTGAGACATGAAATTTATCTTAGATATAAAATAAAATAATTATAAATTTTAATAAAACAATGTTATCATCAAATTGATATTTTACAATATTTTTGTATTACTTAATAACTTATTTAAATTCCACTCTTCTAAAAACTAAAATAATATAAATAGCATATGAAAACAAATTATAATATAAATTGCTAAAATAATAAATTTTCTAAAATATTTGATTAATATGATATCATCCTTGAATTATAACTTTTGTCTACAAATTTAAAGATGATGTTATATGAATTATTAGCCAATTAAGGAAATGATACTTTCTCGTTTTATAAAAAGAAAAATTAATTAAAAGAATTAGAAAATCCTTTAATTATTTATAATAAAAAGTTAAATATATTGACAGAATAAAATAATAGAAAAACAAAGTCTACACCTTATGCGGCGGGTTCTTTCAATAGATATCTTTTTAGGGGCTGGCTCCTTACGTGTGTGCGGTAGGAATTTTTTTTTATAATTTTATGTTTATTTTTTATTTTTTAAAATTAATTAATTACTTTTTATATAATATATTTTTTAAAAGTTTTTTGAGATTTTTTTTATTTTTTTAAAATTCTTTTATTTTCAAATAAATAATAAAAAAATTATGAATAAATAATGTAAAAAATATTTAAAATTTTTTATAAAATATATAAAATATAAAAAATAATTAATTAATTTTAAAAAATAAAATATATAAAAAATAAATAAATAAAAAAAAAGATGTGGTTGTCCTTTTAAAATAAATTTTATTCTATCGTTACAAATAAGGACTGTAGGATAGTTTTATTATTATTTTAATTATTTTAATATTTTAGTATTAATCGACTGCACATAAACAAATGTTTCTTTTTAATCAACTTTTTTAATTCCATTGCTTCGAAATTTGAAAAAGCAAGGCGGCCCACTATCTTTCTGGTGGAATAGTGAAGCGACAGCGAATTAGTACCGTTAGATTATACACGTCATTCAAACAATCAGTTGGTTAGCTCATGTCAGTTTCGTGTGTCCTTCCTTACTGGAACACCGCTCCATTTTGCAGCAGAGAAGAACACCTTGCCGAGTAAGTAATGGACCATAAAATAAAAAAATAATTAAAAAAAAGTAGTTTTACGAAAAAGCCCAAACGTCTTGCACGAATTTTTCTTACTTTTTAAAATATGTATTTTAATATTATATAAGTTCTCTATTTCTTCTTTATCACCACATTACAAAATTCGTTTATAGTTATAAAAAATAATTTATTATGTAAATATTGAATTATTTTTAAAATTAAATTAACCATATAGTAAGATGTAATAAAATAGGAGAAACAATCAGATTCTTTATTTATTTAAATATTTAAATTTAAATAAATTTAAATAAAATTAATAGTATTGAAAAATACTTTTTATGTGCAATTATAATTACAATTATAAATAATAGATTAATTTAAATGAACTAAATATGAGTATGATTAAAAATGTATATAAAAACCAACGAAAAAAACTCAGATAAAATGAAAAATATGTATACAATGATTTGCTTATTATTTTAATTAAATTATTACATTTCAAGAGAAGTTATTATAAATCAATTTAATAAAAGTTAACAATGTTATAATGATATATAAAATAATAGAAGAATGAACTATAATATTTATGATCAATCTTCTACTTTATAAAATAAAAATATTAATTTTTGAATAAATTAATCATATAACAATATAAATATAAATATAAAATCATGTATCAGCGTAAGATTACAGACATTGAAACCAACAGCCGAAACCTCTGATGAATTCTCTCATCGAAGCAGCTGTTAAGCGCACAAGAAAAGCTAATAAAGAAGTTTGCTTTTGAGTTTTAATTGCTATATGAGCTCTGCTGAATACTCACTGGTTTATTTTTCGGCTGGCCACTGAGAATTTATCGGGCGGCGGCGGCTGGGGCTCCCCTAGATGTCTATCATTGAAACCCCCACCGTCGATAGCGTTCATCAGCGTGGCGGGGGCGGCACCGATCACCACCGTCTCTCGTCGAAGCGTAAATTGGACGATTATGGCGCTGCCTTCGACGATGACGATGAGGACTTCGCTGATTTCTGTGACTTAGTATCGGTAAGAATGAGGAAAGACGAACCCAAAGCCGTAAATTCCTGCAACTCCAACGCTGTTAATGGGTCTGTGTCGGATGTCAATACTAGGGTATCGTACGCCCGATCGGCCTCGTATGGTTGCTCATCCCGGTCCGAGTCAACTCGGTCGGGGTCGTGGTTGCAGTTTTTTATTCGAATGATGTCGGAGAGTAATACTATGGTAGTGCATGCCTGTCCACAAGATACTGTGAGATCGATTCACGAACGTATCCATACAATTACGGGCATTCCAGTGTTTGAACAAAGACTAATTTATCGGGGTAAGCAGCTTCAGTGGGAACAGACCCTCGTCGAGTGTTCTATTCAGAACGATGCTAATCTTCAATTAGTTGGGCGGATGCGCAGCACCGAACACCCTCAAGCTTGGCAGGTTATCAACGATATGGTTTCCTTAATATGCCGTCTCTGCAGAGGTGAAGTGGTACATGAGCCTATAAAAACCATCAAAGGCCTCATGACTAATTACTTAAACACGACTCCGAGAATTGATAATGATTCTGCTTCTGGGTATTTCCAGATTTTTATGTCTTCGTCTGCTCCGGCAGTGCTGGTAATGCTCTATATGTCGCCCTATCTAGGTAACAAAGAATGTGCTGATGGTTCTATTAAGCATTTCATGAGCTCCTGTCGTACTACCTTATCTAAGTCATTGCATACGCAGTGTGCGCGGGTAGTGTTGGAATTCTGCAAATTGCTTAGTAGGGTTGGTACTGAGGATCCTTTGTATCTATCTTGTCGGAGTACCTTTGGGTCTTTATTGGAGACTGCTAGTGTTTCCTATGGTTCTGAGAATGGGAAGGGATTGATTTTAGTTCAAGATATATTCCCATTTGTTCGTGAGCTTGCATATAGGTTGTTGGGGGATCTGGAAACGAGTATGAAATTCCCCGCCAATGAAGGGCCATTGTTGAGTGACGTTCGGGATTTTACTGCATTCTTACTCCCTTTAAGGACTGGAATCAGGGAGTCACAAGCTTTTAAGGATCACTTTTCTTCTAAGACTGATGAAAAATGTCACAAGCACCACTTACTTGTGCAAGAGAATGAATACCTTCGTTTTCTATTTTTTGAGTTATTAAAGAAAATGGATCAGTGCCTTCATAAAATGGAGGAATGCTTGGCTGCCAAGGAAGGAGTGGAAGAGGATATTCTTTATCCCGCATGGTCTCAGTATCTTTCCATCTTGAAGGAATTGTATCACATGTCTAAGCTTTATGAGGGAGCTGAAGAAGACTTTTGGTCAGTTTTGAGACGTCAAAGAAGTATGCTGATTCTACTTATCATTCAGTATGCAAAGAGAACCGATGATCATCAGTGGATTCTTGAGCACAAGTGTGTAACTAATTTTGAATCTAGGAGGCATTTGGTGATGATGATGTTCCCAGAGGTAAAAGAAGACTATGAAGAATTGCATGAGATGCTCATTGACAGGTCTCAGTTGTTGGCAGAATCGTTTGAATACATAGCACGGGCAGAGCCTGAATCTCTGCTTGCTGGCTTGTTTATGGAATTCAAAAATGAGGAAGCCACGGGCCCAGGTGTACTACGTGAGTGGTTTTTCTTGGTATGCCAAGCAATATTTAATCCGCAAAATGCTCTTTTTGTGGCATGCCCAAATGACCATAGGAGATTTTTTCCAAATCCTGGTAAGTTCCATCTGGAATTTTATTTCAAATGCATTCTTTTCTAAGTAGCTTTTTCCCACCCCAGCTGTTTGACCAGGGCTTGCATTGTATATGTTTACTGTCCAAAAGAAATAAGGGTATGGAAACTGTTATATAGATGAGTAAGAGAAGGGGTAAATTATAAAAAAGTCCCCTTTAACTTTATTTGATGTGCACTGTCCCCCATTATTTCAATTGATGCAATTTACCCAATCATATATCTGATTGTGCAAATCAAGACTTCCATTACTGTGCTGATAAAATTAATAAGGAAAATGTGGCAATTTAGCTGTATCAGCATTTCAACCTGGTTGTCAATTTCAAGGGCACGGTAACAAAAGTATTGATTTGCACAAGTAGATAAATGATTGGTAAATTGCACCAAACAACTTTAGGAGACAAACTGCACATCGAGTAAAGTTGAAGGGGAGTTTTCAGGTGGTAAAACCCTTGTACAAAGAAGTATAGATTAAGTTACATACATACCCTATAAAATGCAAAAGGGAAACAAAAGGAAGTAGAAAGCTGAAACACAACCTATACTCATAAACCTTAGAGACTTACAAACAATAAAAAGTTCCAGAAATGAATTAAAGCATGTATTCAGCTGAAAACTTATCTAGTAGGGGTGTGACTTGGTAATGGTGTTAACGCCCTAATAATTTGGTGAAAATTAGGTCATTTGTTTGTGTATCATTGGCATTTTTCTTAATGGTTTCCTTGGTGGATGTGAAATTAGAAAGCTGAAACAAAACCTTCTTCATAAACATTAGAAACTTAAGAACAATAACATGGGAAATGCAATTCTCCTGTAGTTGTACTGTAGATCAATTTTCATCTTGCAAAATTCAGTCATCTCTTTAATGTCTTTCCAACAACATCGTTGGGTCATGCTCCAAAGAAAAAATTCATCCGTCCTGTAAAATCTCTCTCTCTCTCTCTCTCTCTCATGCTCCAAAGTGAAAATTCATCCATCCTGTAAAATTTCTCTCTGTCTCTCTCTTTTTATTTCTTCTTATTCCCTGTTATAAGCTAGGAATTAGATAGTGAAGTTTTTCAGTCTGTTACCAAGATTAGAATACGTGCTTTGGTTATTGATAGACCCCATTTTCCGCACACGTATTCTAGAAAGGGTAAAAAGGGAAAAAGAGGTATTTTGGATAACAGTCCTCGAATACACGTGGCAGCCAGCCCTTATGATCAGCAGGTAGTGGAACAGTCTGGTGAGAAAAGCATTTTGCATGACAGCACGAAGGAAGGAAAAGAAGATTTAAAAGGCAACAAAGGGCCAGAGGAGGGGGGCATGTGAGAATTGGGTTGTGTTGGGGAGGCTAGCATCCATTAATGGCTAGTTTTGGCCTTGCTTCAGCTAGGATTACTGTTCTGGGTTGTGAGTGTCTTAGTGAGTAGGAGTGTCTTTCATTTCATCTTCATTACTGTTTAGTTGGTCTGATGCTGTTACTAGCATTGTAATCTCTGTTTCATCAAATATATCCATCCATTTTGCTTCCAAGTTCTGGTTTATCATCTTATCTCTGCTCAATCTGGTGTTATTCTGTCAAATATCTGTTATTTGGTTTTGGTTCTCATCAGTTACAGTATATGGTTTTCCATGAGTAATTGATCTAGGTCATATAATCTGCATCAGCTGCAGCCCTAGGGACAAGTGGGATAAGATAAAATAAAATTATGGGAGAAGATGAGCCAGTCTGGCAATTGAATCGGGGTGTGGACCAACACTGATTAGGGTGGCTGTGTGATTTCTGTAATAATCTTTTAGGCATGGTAGGGATGAATGATGTGGCTGCACCTTGAACTGGAGTTGCCATTTATTATTGTTAGGGACAGTGGTTTCATATTCATTGATAAAGATTTTTCCAGATTTGTGTATATTTTGTATCAGTAACATTATTTATCACTTTTAGACAATCATATTTAATAGTTTATCCTTTTTCTAATTGTCTGCAGCATCTAAGGTACATCCTCTGCACCTTGAGTACTTCACCTTCTCTGGTCGAGTTATTGCTTTAGCTTTGATGCATAGGGTGCAAGTTGGTATTGTTTTTGATCGTGTGTTTTTCTTGCAATTGGCTGGAAACTATATTACTTTAGAAGATATACGGGATGCTGATCCTTATTTGTATAGTAGCTGCAAGCAGATATTGGAGATGGATGTTGATTTGATTGATTCAGATGCTTTAGGACTGACCTTTGTTAGAGAGGTGGAGGAATTAGGATACAGGAAAGTGGTTGAGCTTTGCCCTGGTGGGAAAAGTCTTGTCGTGAATAGTAAGAACAGGGAGAAGTTTGTTGATCTTCTTATACAGAATCGTTTTGTAACATCTATATCTGAGCAGGTGTCGCATTTTGCCCAAGGTTTTTCTGATATTCTTTGCAACCAAAGGCTCCAGCAGTTCTTTTTTAAAAGTTTAGATCTTGAAGATCTTGATGGGATGCTACATGGGAGTGAAAATTCCATTTCAATTGAAGATTGGAAGGCACATACCGAGTATAACGGCTATAAAGAGACAGATCCTCAGATATCTTGGTTTTGGGAGGTATGTAGGATATTGGTTTTATTAAATTACAATGTCTTTATATTTATCTTTTTCTTCAATCTTTTTTTTTTTCAAATTCCTTCTTTACTGATGTATTTTTATTCCATTTTATTTATTCAAGGCTCTTCTTAAAATAATCCTTTTTTTGGCTTATAATATTAATTTTTAGGCAAGAATGGTTTTATTGGGCATCAAGTTCTGGTTATGTGGTGCCCTCTGAGCCTGTCTCTATTTCCATTTTAGCCAGTGAAGCAAAAGAATTATTGCCTTATTGCTTCATGGAAATTGGAAAGCATTGTTGTCTTTGGCTAATCAACAGATTTCCCCATCTCCACAAAGTAATTTCTTTTTCTTGTTACAACTTATAACCAGTTTGGAATCCACCTCTTTCTTACCTGGGGCAGCAACCTAACCATTTTAGAGCTCTTTTTTGATGTTAGTATATTTTATTCCTTTCCTCCAAGTCTGATAGGTTCAACCATAATGTGCTACTTTCAAGTTGCAAATCTCGGTTCAACCATAATGTGCTACTTTCAAGTTGCAAATCTCTCCTTTAAGTTCATTGATACCCTCTAGTAGTGATATATTTTACTGAAATCATAATTGTGATACCTTATTTAGGGAAAGGGCAACACTCTGTTGATTAGATTATAAGAGTTATCTCCTAGTTGTTTTGGTTGTACATGAATAATTTGAATGGTATAGTTTAACATATTTTATTTATTAGATATTTTTTGGAAAATAATAGTGTAAGATAGTATATAGGATGATGTACATTTTATTTTTCTTTGAAATAAGTTCAATGAGTAGGAAGTTTAAAATATATTCCTAAAACTACATGTTTATTTATGTGTGTGTGTGTGTGTTTTTTTTTAAATTTAACTTGTCAAGGGGTTTGTGTCGTGTCATGTCGTGTCATGTCTCACGTGTCCATGCTTCATAGGTGGTTATGCTCAACCTCTAAATGCTTGTGGAAAAATTGCAATCTTGAAGTAATTGTTTCCAGAATTTTTGGAGTCAAATCATAGTTTCAATATTTGCTTTAAAATGATGCTCGTTTTTTAGATGGTTAAATTTTCTCTCTTCAAAAAAAAAAAAACTTCGCAGATTGTTGGGAGAATGTCAGCTGAACAAAGGAAGGTTCTTCTGTTTTTCTGGACATCATTGAAGTATTTACCTGTTGACGGTTTCCAAGGATTGGCTTCCCGTCTCTACATATACAAATCCCTGGAACCTGATGATCTCCTTCCTTCATCTCACACATGCTTTTTCCGGCTGTGTTTCCCGCCTTATCCAACTATATCTGTCATGCAAGATCGTCTTAGAATCATCACACAAGAACACATTGGCTGCAGCTTTGGTACTTGGTGAATACACTTGCATTTTGGATAGAAGTGATTTTGACTGCACATAGAAATATTGGTACTCAGCTTTTGTACAGATTATAGGATAATCGTATCTGTTTTCTAATTTATGTGAGAAGGCGCTATAGTTCTGGTGTTCAGATCAATCAAGGGTTTCAGCGCTATAGTTCTGGTGTTCAGATCAATTAAGGGTTTCAGCGCTCTTCTGTCAAATGTTTATATAGTTAAGGTATCAATGAAGTATGGTGTTAGGAAAGAAAATTAGACGTTTCTGTGGTTTATATTTCTGGTAATAGCTGTTGGTTTGTCATGCTTTGATATTAAACTCTGGACAATCATGCTCAAAGAGCAACTCTTCCTCCTTATAGTTTATAGTTAAATAATATCAACTATTGGAAACGTGTTTTTTTGTCCAAATATTTCCTCTAACTTGATCAGGTTACTGATATATGGTGTGATCCCCCCATCCCCACCAACACAAAAAATTTCTGAAACTATTATCTTGAGTGTGGATTTAGGTCAATAGGGAAATTTTGATAAGAGATGTCAGGAAATTAATGAAAAAAATGAGAGGAGAGATGTGGGGTATTTTTGTTATAAAATGTAATTGATCCAAGTATAACAGATTTTGAGTACTTGGTTATAATTTTATGTTGCCAGTAATTGAAATTCTTCCAAAAATATTAGAGGAAATCTTGTTTCCTGATCATTTTGAGTAAAACAATTTTTTTTTTCTTTTTTCTTTCTTTAATTGTCACTTAGCAAGTTGATTATTATACAACTTTACTCTTATGCCTCCCAAGGGTTGGTCCTGGTTAATAATTAACCAAGAAAAAAAAGTATTACGACATACTAGAGCTAAATATGCAAATGCATTTCCCTTTAACATTCTTAATTACCTGAACTTTTTCTTCCTTTGCCTTTTCTTGGTTCATGTCCCTTTAGAAATATGAAGAAAATTAAACTACGCATATAACATTAAATAAAATTATTTTGCAATGTTGAAACGTGGAGGAAAGAGAGAATACCAAAGTAATGACAATTATAAAATAAAGATATTATTATTCAAACCTAGAGAAACACACAGTGGCCAAACTCATGTAACCCTCCTGGAATATCAGCCCATAGAGTCTCACTCACATCTGCCACTTGGCATGTATGCTGATGTGGATCCAAGTGCTTACATGTAGGTATATCCCCCATCTTGTAATCCCATCATTTAAAGACTTACTTTTTTAATAAAAAAAGCTAAAGAAAAAAAGAAAAAGCTTATGAACTTTAACATACAAAAAGGTAGACCTGATGCCAACAACTTAGCCCATTTAAACTCTGGAGTCTCACTTTGTCCATTGGCCTCTAAGCTTCAGTCTTTTCAACAGGAACTTCTTTCTTGGCTTCTTCCTCAGTGGTTTCAGCTGGTTTCTTCTCAGCTGGCTTCTCTTCGTCCACTGGTGCTGGTGCTGGTGCTGGTTCTGCTTCAGTTTCAATGGCTTCTTTGGGGTCCTCAGCTGCTGCCTCTTCTTTCACTTCTTCTGGTTTGTCCTCTGCTTTCTCTGATGCTGGCTCCTCTGTCTCTGCCTTGGCTTCCTCTTTCACCTCTGTTACCTCCTTGGTTTCAACTGGGGTCTCGGTTTCTGGGGCTTCTGGGGCTGCTTCTTTTGGTTCCTCAGTGGTTTCTTCCTTTGTTTCTTCCGTTGCTGGTTCTGGGGCAGGAACCTCAGTGGCTGGTTGCTCTGGGGTTGTTTCCTCGGCCTTGGCTACCTCGGTTACGTCATTTTCTTTTACTGCTGTTGATGCTTGTGCAACCTGCAAGATCCATCATCATTAAACATAGTATTCTAAGTTACAACCAACCTTAAACTTGGTAAATTCTCAAGAAAGTAATGAGTAATAACTAGAAGGGAAAGATATATAATGAATCATCACATAATCAAAACTGGTATTATGGGTTATAAGAAAAATGTGAATCAGGCAAATCATCAAGCAGAAAAACATCAAGATTAAAGTGCCAATATCTATATTGATCTGTACTTTGGAAGCAGCTGTGGTTATAAAGCAAGAACAAAACAAAGAAAAGGGAGATCGACATAAAAACGTTGATGATCCAACAGGGGCGGGCATAACTGGTTTATTATATATGATCAAAGTTAAAGAGGAGAAGAAGAAAAGGTTGAAGAGAAAGATCAGAAACATAAAAAATGTTCTGATTTGTTGATGGAGCTCTAAGTTAAATTACTATGAACAAACGTTTTCATTTCTACCATTTGAAACGAATTACTGTACAAACCCGGAAACTAGAACAAAGAGAAACTGCGAACTTTTGAGTTACCTCAACAGTGGCCATTTGGAAAGCAAAAAGGGAATTGTGAAAGAACTGAAGGAAGGGGTGAGAGGAGTATGAATGAATTGGAAAGCAAATAAGAAGGCTTGTGGGTGAGGTGAGGAGCTGATCAAAGTGAGAGTGGTATATATAGAGGTGTAATAGTCTAGAATTACGACTAAGAAATGCAACTAAGAGAAAGAGAGAGAGAGACCACTTGGAAGAATCTTTTCCAAGCATACGCCTCATGTTACTGACAGAAAATAAAAGACATCAGCATATACAGTTGTAAATGTTTTTCCCTTTATAATTAGAAAAAAAAAGATACATTTAGATAAGATCTACTACCACAATTATTTTGCTATATATATATATATATATATATATTTACAAAACAAATGGTAGAGCCCCAATTCTCATAACAAATTCATATAGTTATATTCTTAAAATTTTAAACGTTAAAAATGAATGGATGAACAAGATAAGTAATAAAAAAAAATATATCTTAATCGTCTAAAATAAACAAAAGATTAGTATAAGAATATGACATCAAATCCATTTTCATATGAGCATCCTATCTTTACTCTGAGTGCGTTACACTGTTTTGTGCAGCAGAGCATGTAGATCATAGATAGTTGATTATAATGTAGGGTGCGTTATACTGGTATTGGACCAGTATGAATAATGGGTTCAGTGGTACAAAAATGAGAGTTAATATTATAAAATACATATATAACAATTTAGAAACCTTATATAATAATATTAACTCTCACCTTTATAATATTAGACCCAATTGTATAAAAGAAGAAGAATCTTGATAACTACATTTGACTGTATAATTTTATTTATTTTCTTAATAATAATTTTTTACATATATTCTCTAAAATTCACATTGTACTTTAAAGGAGCTGAACGCATAATGCATCCATATTATAACTTTCTGTAGAAGGGGGGGGGGGGGAGGTGGAATCTATAGTAGTACAATATGTGAGGGCAAAATTCTCTAAAGTACATTGTATATTTTAAAGAGTAAAATGCATAATAAACTACCAGTTTTGTAAAATTAATGGTTTAAATTTCAATATAATAACTAATTTAAATAATTATTTATGAATGTGTAAAAAAAATTAATATTTTATTCATTAAAATTCACCTTGTTACACTTTAGTCAAATCCATAATTCATCCATAAATTCCTTATAGTACATATTTTGCCCCTCAAATTATGTACTATAGAGTCCACCCACCACCCCCCTTCTACAGAAAGATAGCCAACTAGGCACCCCAAAATGGGAGAAAAGTAAAATAACTCACTGGAATCTCTAGCTATTTTATTTACATAATAATAAAATTATTTATCATTAAATAAATCTATACTTTCTTATTTAATAATAAATAATTTTGTCACGCAAGTAAAACATTGATAATTTATAAGTGTTAAAGAAAACAATACAGATGAGGCTAATATCATTAATAAAATCCTTTCTTATTACTTCAGCACTGCATATTATTAGTAAAATATACCTAGAAATTCAGGCTTGGTACCATATAATTTAATGGGTATGGTACTAATTAAAGGTTATACTTTTTTTTCCCTAAGGTTAGCACTAATTGAATGGAATAAAATGAGTGGGCAGAGAGCAGTTCTGGCATTTATAATTGGGGGAGCAGACATAATGGTGGATCAAGCAAAAGCTTGCTGCCCCTAAATTAAAAATTTATTTGCTTGTCACTGTGTTGTGGACCTGTGGTCAAGTTTGTTCACCAATTTTAAGGTTTCTTTTTCTTGTGGTTATTTTTGACAGAATTAAAAAAAATTAAATTGTATTTTATAGAAAAGTAGATCATATGACAAAATTAATAGTTTAATCTTTTATAATTATATAAATAATAATAAAATTAAATTATTCTTTGATATATCTAAAAATTATATTTTATAACGATGCATATGGGATTTCTTTTTTTTTTTTCTTTGGATGTAATGACATTATTTTAAAATATTTTGAGATATTAAAAAAATCTCATGAGGTATATTTTAAAAATTTAATATTTTTGAATGCGCTTGAATAAAATTATTCTTAATAATAATAAATTTATGAATTTACATGACAATTATTTACTATTTTTTTGAGTAATTAAAATACATATTAAGATTCTCATATTAATTTAATAATGAACTAGTTATTTATTGTTACTTTCATATTTAAGGCATTCTAAAATAATATTTTTATAAGATTCATTTTTATTTTGTCGTAAATAATTTTAAGATGATGCTTTAAAATAGCATTAAAAGAAAATGCTAAATACTATAAGATATTATTTAAAATATAATATATCTTAACAAATTTGAATAAAAATAACTTTTTAATAACTTATAATTTAATCAATAAAAAATTAAATATGAGAATTTAAAAGTACATATCAATCTCTCCATAAAAGTATCATATTTTCAATGATGCAATTTGGATTCGGAAATATGGAAATCTCATTTCTAGCAAGCAAACTAATTGGGAGATGATGTTTAATTTGAAATTTGGACAATAGCCGAAAAAGGGGAGAAAAAAAAGCCAAAGCCAAAACCGAAGTAGGCCGGTGGCTGACGTGGGCCCGAGTCACCAAGTGCGATCATTACCGTCCAATGCAAAATGAGCCCTCATCATCCTGGCCCCACATTAAAAATATAGAAATAGAGGAGAAAAGAAGGATAAGTCCATTTGCGAATAGCTTTGGGAACCGCCCTTCGCTAATTAGATGGAGCAAACTCCCCCACATGGGCCCACATGCGCATGCTCTCCACGTCGTACTCTCGTGACAGCGGGTCCCAGTTATATCCGTACGATCAGCCACGTCATATCGTATCATCATCCCCTGATCTACCAACCCCAATAAGGAATTCTAACCTACCGCCCACTTGTGTGGGCGGTAGGTTATTTTATATATATATTTTTTAATATATTTTTTATGTTTTTTTTTTAAATTTTTTTTATTTTTTAAAATTAATTAATTATTTTTTATGTAATGTATTTTTTTAAAAATTTTTTAAAATATTTTTATATTTGTTATAAAATTTTTTAAGTAACAAATAAATAATAAAATAAAATTATGAATAAATAATAAGGAGAATGTAAAAAAATTTAAATAAAAATTGAAAAATATTTTAAAAAATTTTAAAAAAAATATATAAAATAAAAAATACTTAATTATTTTTAAAAAATAAAAAAATCT
>JASKGM010000005.1:4382929-4414797 GCA_034509205.1 Ceratonia siliqua | reverse complement strand
TTTGGGCAATCTTGTCTCAACTCTTTTATTTGCACAAATTGCACCATTGGCATGAATTACATTATGACCCCTTTATTTTTAATAATTTTATTTTAACTCCGAAATCCCTAAGAATTCTATTTTGACCTAAATACTCTTGGAAATTTCATTCCTACTCCTATACTTTTAATTTTAGTTTTGTCACAAAAATTAGGTAAAATAAAAGTTGATTAAGAATAATAAATTTATCATTTTCATTTCATTTGTAAATATTTAAAGGACTTTTAGTAGAAGCTTATCTTCCCCAAAGTCATAATCTTTGTGACATCTAGTAGAATTATATACTCCCCAATGTCCTAAAATTTTATGAGCTTTCAGTGGAAGTTCATCTTCCTCGAGGTCTCGCTTATTTTTCTTCCTAGACTTTCAGTGAAATTTTATTTTCCCAAAGTCTCAATTTTGTTGGGCATTCAGTAAAGATATATTCTTCCCAATGTTCTATTCCTAATTCATTTTCCAGACTTTAAGTGAAATTTTATATTCCCCTGATGCCCTAACATTCTCAGGTTTGAGATCATACATTTCACCTAATCTATTTATCAAACCATTTCGAACTACGTTGACCTTGATCCCTTTCGGGGTATGTAGGCACTTACTTGGTAAGACATGTCTAGTTATTTATTTCTCTATCTTTCTCCATTATTTTTTTATTTTTTTAATTAATAAAAAGAGGTAATTTAAATAAATTAAAAATTTTAAACACGAACAATTTAGGGTAACCATTCTTAGTAATGGACGTTGTGGGGTGCCTAACACCTTCCCCACATGTAATTAGACTCCCGAACCCTTCCTCTGATTCTAAGGGCCAATTTTCTTTTCTTTTTTAGGATCCCAATTATCCTTCTAATTAATTGGTGGCGACTCTCATTTTCTCTGCATTTTTCCCTTACGCACCCCAAAGTCATAAAATGATGGCTTTTCACCGGCCGTCATGTTGTGACATTGATAATAAATTTATAAATGTCATAAAATGTTTCTAAATTTTCCTATGATTAAATGACAAAAATGTAATTATTGATGTTGAACCCATTATGTATTATTTTTAATTTGATATTTAAATTATTTGAGTGATTTTTACATTTTAAATATATATTTAACAACATCAATATGCCTAACATAAGTATGCCAAAAGGATAAACATATTTGGTTTTGTACACATAGATTTCAAGTGTTTATAATATCAAGTATTTATATTTAACATATAAACTTATTTTGTGGTCAAATATCAGTTATGTTAGGTGCTAGACATGGTTTTAGGAGGGGCAGAGGAATGGAAAGGCTATTGTTGGCTCCTCTGACCCTTAAGAGGGCATGTACCGATTCATGCCCGACATGAGGGTGGTGCCACAGTCACCTCTGCAGGATCCAATTCGTCTCGGATCTAGATAGTTGTCTATAGCGACATCGAGGTCAACTTCATTCGATGTTGTGGGGTTCCTTCTACGCGAGTCCTCACATCTCAGTAACACTAGGGTTAGTTACCTCCGGTGCTATGGGGTCGATCTCCTAGGTAAGTCTCCAAATCTCAATTTTTTTTTTTTTTGCAGCTTTGAACCATCGGATCCCCTAGGACCTTACTCTCTTCTATCTACAAATCACATTATGATGGGCCCTATAAATGCTTCAGCAAGGTTCCCTAAGAGCTAAAGGACCACTCGTGGACTTATTTAAGGTATTAATCAAACTTGCACAATTTTATTTGATTAACTTGATTTTCATGGTCACTAATTCTAACTCTATTACTTCTAATGCAAACACAATGTAGATGGAAACCCAAGTTGAAAAGTAAAGTCAAAAGGGTGTAGAGGCTAAAGTTCTCTACAAGCATACGAATAGCAGATAGAGACATCTATACTGGAAAGTGTCCGGACCTTTTGGATGGGCGATGGGATTAGGGCCCAACATCGAGGAACCCACTTATTTCAATTATTTTTAATTTAGTATTTTTCGTCGTTTACCATTGTCACTCTATTAATCGATCCTTAAATTAATAAAAATATATAAATTGAATTAAAAGATTAATGATATTATAAGAAACAAATTGAAATGCGGTGAAACTATAAAGACTCTTAAATAGTACTCCCTCCATTTCAAATTATCTGTCGTTTTAGGAATTTTATTTTATTTCAAATTATCTGTCATTTTACATTATCAATAAAGTATTAATTGTTATTTTTTCAACGTTACCCTCATTTATTGTTATCTTCAATAGAGTAGTAACAAGAGTTTAAATTTACTTTAATAAGTGTAATTTAGTTAAATACAACTATTTTTTGCTAGAATTGAGGCTATTTAATAATTACCTTAATTCTTATATCACTACCTTAAACAATAGATAATTTGAAATGAAAGGAGTATAAAAATATCTTTATAATTTTATTATTTTTTTATTTGATACTTATAATTTTATTAATATAGATTCAATTAAATAGACTAATAAGTGATGGTTGTGACAAAATTAAAAATAATTAAAATTTTACAAACTCAGTTGTTACAAATTGTAAAGTTTAGGGCAAAATTGAATTAGGAAAATCAATTTGGAGGGAGCAGGGGATGAAGGATATTATACCCTTCACGTGATACTATAAGAAAAAAACAATAGTCATGAATTTTAGTCACGAATGATATTCCCTCCACAAATGATGGTATTACAATTCTTCCGACACATTGTTTAATGTCTGGACACAATATTAGGAATTTCTAAGCCTCCGGTAACAGTAGTTACATTTTTTTATTTTATAATTTTTATTTTAAAAAATAATTTAAAAATTAAGTCATAAATAAAATATATTTTTTTATTTTCTAAAATTAATTCTTAAAATAAATTATAAAATATAAAAGACACTCCAGTAATAGTAGCCATACTATCGGAGGGAGTTATAATAAGATAGGCGGGACGAGCCAGGTTTAGGGTATGCAGCCTGTTAAAATGGAGGGCTGGCCTGCCCTTTTAGCTTTTTTTAAAAACAATTAAGTTGTGTAGTGTTAGAAATCAAACCTACATTCTTAAGAAGACAAAATAACACTTTTATCATTACTTTACAATCTCTAAATATTACAAAAAAGAAAAATTTAACATAACTACATTATATGGGGTGGGCCAGCCCGCCAGCTAGCAACCCACCAAGGACAAGGCGGGCTAGGGTCTATTTAGTAATAGTCCTGTTTAACAATTCTAAGTATTATTATTTCAAGAATAGTATAGAAAGCACCTATTAATAGCTAGTCCACTTATATGTATTAAAGGAACATTTTAATCTAGTTTTTAAATAAAATAGTTTATATAAAAAATTAATTACTTATTATTTTCAAAATTTTTTAAAAATAATATAAAAACAATATTGATTAAAAACTTATTATTCCTTAAAAATAAAAAATATACATAAAAAATAATAATGACAAATTTAACATAATGATTCAGCTCTCCACACACACACATACTTAAAAGATAACCCTCTCTCTCTCTCTCTCTCTCTGTGCGCGCGCGCGCGTGCTTGCTACGGTGTAAATGGGACTACACCATAACTTCCGGCATTCAAAAGTTATATTTTTTAATTTTTAATATTAATTAATTATTATCTAGGTCATATAATTTTTTAAGAAATTTTTAAAATTTTTAAAAGAATTTTTTATATCTTTTTTATACTATTTATTTATAAGTATAAAAATTTTAAAAAATATATAACATACACACTAATTTATTAATATTAAAAAATAAAAAATAAAAAATTTTAAAAATATATTAAACTATGCTACGGCCACAAACTGTGGCGGTAGCATAGATACCACCATATATATATAGGCTGTTGCTATGCTATAGCCCCATTTTTGAGGCTATAGCATAGTCTTCGACATCCAAATTTGATTTTTTTTAATTTTTTGTTTTTAATTTTTTTACTTTTGAATATTAATTAATTATTGTCTATGTCATATAATTTTTTAAAAATTTTTTAAAACATTTTTAATTTTTTTACATCTTTTATATACTATTCATCTATAATTTTTTTAATACTATTCATTCATAAATAAAAATATTTTTTAAAAATACAAAAACATTTTAAAAAATCTTAAAAAATATATATGATATAAATAATAATTTATTAATATGAAAAAATTAAAAAATTAAAAAAAATTAAAAAAATTAAAATATCTAAGTTACCGCCCCAAAGTGGGGCGGTAGCTTAGAATTGGCCATATATATATATATATATATTGTATTATAGATGATAGCGTATTATAATCCTACACATGTATATTAAAGGTAGGTATTCAATTTAAACACTTTAAAATTGAGTAAATTATTTTTAAATATATCTAGAAATAATATAATCTAAAACAGTACTATAGGATATTTTATTATTTTTTTCTTGCGCTATTATAAATTATTTTTCTAAAACTTTTTAAGACCCTAAAAAAAAGTATATAATGTAACATTATTTTAAAATGAAGTAACTCAAAAAATATCTAAAGATAAAATTATGTTTTAAAATTGTAAATAGATGATAATCTATAAATATATCCTCAATGAATAAACTTTCTCGCATATACATTGAACAAAACAAGCATACATATTTCAAGAACTAAAAGCGTTTCCATTTCGCTCATAATGCATAAATAAAACACTTTTCTTTAATAATAATATTTGAAAAAAATTCTTACACAACATATTATACTTTGTTATCTGAACAATATTCAATAAATATAAATTAGGTATACATTTTAAATAAAAAATTCTTAAATAAAAAATTTATAAAAAATATAGAAATCAAGTTAATAATGAATGAATCGATAATTATATTATATGTAAGCCGTAGTAGGTTTCACATATAAAATGTTGTGTACATTTATTATTAGTCAGGTGTATAAATGTCACGTTCTACTTTAGTGCACGTGACCAGCATAGAAAAATTATCATTTAGGTAATTACCTACCAACTTAGAATACTCAATGCAATTGATACCATTAAAAACCAATTATAAATTTAATAATAAAAACAAAACACACTTTAACACAAAACTTTCTAAGTCAAAATATTAATAAAAATTTTGACAGAGTTTCGCCTAAAATATAGATTATCACAAGGTACAAATAGAATGACCAAAAAGTGGATAGGACCATCATAGTTCAAAGGGCCTTCATGGCCTAAATAAAATCATAAATGGGTCCAACATGTAATGTACCTACTAACTACATAGTAACTATGTAATTATTACTATTATAGACCATGGCCCTTATTCAAAATACAAAATAACCTATTCAACATTGGTCCACAATTTTCAAAAAGTATACTTCACTACTACTCAGGGTGGTGCCTACCAAATCAGTCAGTAGATTTAAAAGGTGTGTGCAGAGCTGAAGGAAGTTCATCAGTGGCTTGATCTGAAAAATGTGAGAAATTGAAGGGGTGAGTTACACCGACCCGGTGAATGAAAGAAATACTTATCAAGGGATGCATAAACTCTCAGCTGTAAAATACATTCCCATAAAAATTCATTGTGTTAAAACACCACTTCAATACGTAAGGTATAATCAAAATATAATAATAATATGCACATAATGCATCTTATAGCAAGGAAGTAAAATAATTATATGTCAAACAATAAGATAACAATAATTAATAATATTATCACAAGAGAATATTTAAGTTTAGAAATACTTCACTAGAGTTCACAAAAATACTAATATCCATAATCAACATGATGGAAGAACCCAAACTGAGATACCCGTCCTCACTCCAGAAGATAAATTTAACTGGAGAGGCGACCCAGTCCTCAACTTCAGGAACTATACTTACCGAAGGGAATATTCAATTTACCAATTCCTTCCGGGGTTTCACTCATTAGGAGGAATTATTCCATTCAAACTTAATCTTTTGTCAGGAACTGCACTCACTAACAAAAGTACCATTTATCAGGAATTGCCCTTAACTGATAAAGGTTTTGACCTAGGTCCACTTAGTAGTTCTACTACCACTCTATTACGGATCTCAGAACACAGTTGTAAATCAGATTCAGAAATATTACACAAATCACGCCTTTCCATAAAAATTTTGGAAAAAAACTCATAATTTGGGAAAGCATAATAAATTCATGTATATATTGCACTTTATTCAAAACATCCTAAATTATGCTTGATAATCGTAAAATTAAATAATAATATAAAATTTACAGTTTCAGACATCAAGAGATAAGTAAATATCCACTCACTGTTAGATTAGGGGCTTAATACTAAATCCCAAACCAGCCTCCTTGTGTTACTAAGTTGGGTCTGAAGAAGTTGGTTTCAATACTCCTATACAGTAATTAAACAAAGATGCTTTAACCACCCTAGACTGCAATCAACCCTTAATTATAACTTAAGAATATTAAATCCTCATTTCATTTTTGATTTTCTTTTTAGCTGAAGTTTTCAAATGATGGAGGAGTTGCTGAGAAATTTCTATAAATAACATAATCAATTGATTGAATTTATTCTTAGAGAAAGAAGATATACTCAAAATGAGACCTTAGAGATGCTTAAAGGAATAATAACACCACTTGGGATAAATTAATTTCCTTAGAAATAATTTAATGTTCATAGATCTATCATTCATCTCATCTCGATGCAACAACCCAAGAAAGTAAATATATCTCTCAACAAAACTAAAGTTTAAATAGTTTAAATAAAACACTTGTCATAACTACTCTTTTCATATTTACCAAAATAAAATCCAAACTAATCTTTCTTCCTAAAATGTTCACAAAGCACCCAAAGAATTTTTCTCTCATCTATGAATTTCCCAATCAGATAATTATTCAAGCAAATGACTGTGACCAACACATTAGTTTACCAAGTTTACTTCAATTAAAATTCCATTATGAGGGTTTTTCAATTTACTCATTAGAAAATTTAACTTAAATTACCCCTAAAATTTTTTATTTTCTCTTGTCCAAAGGATGTATAAATTTCAATTTTTTTTCTTGCCTAAATGATGTATGAATCTGACTTACAACAAGTGAAGCTTGAAGGAAATCATATTGTATCAAACTGAATGGCAAGTGAAGCTTGAAGGAAATCATATTGTATCAAACTGAATGGCAAGAGACGAGTTCCCCGTGAGCAACCAGCAGCTGTATAGGCGAACTACAGTCATTGTGCACAAACAACAGTGCCGTGGCAGTGAAGGTGGTGTTCAAGGCAATCGGTGGTGGCTGGCCGGCGGTGGATGACGGTGAGAAAGCTCACACGATGAAGGAATGAGCGAGTGAGAGAGGAAGAGATTTTTCTGGTACAGAGGCGCCAACTGGGAAGGGGGGAAAGAAAATTTTCTGATTTAGAGATTTAATGAGAGGAGGGACTGATTTGTAATTTTTAAAAATTATAATTTCTCATTTTAGTCCTTCAACTTTGAGTTAATTCCATTCGTACATTTTTTTTTTGTTTTGGCATTACAATAAAAGATAAGACCATGTTTACCCAATAATTTCTCTTAAATGCCGTGTAAGAATTTCTTGTAATTTTGTGTGAAAACGAACCTTATGGCTTTCTGTAGTGGCTGTTTTTCCACAATAATTCATAATTAATATTAACGGTATTATGATATTATCCATAGGAAAGAGTCAAAACTCAAAAGCCATCTTTAGTCAACCCCTCAATCTCTGGCAAGGCTCTCTCTTCCCTTTTCTTGTGTACTTTGTGCATGGTTTCTTTATAAATAAATTTATTTAGAGTTTGATTTTCTTTAAAAGGTTGATTTTTTTATTTTTTAATTTATAAATCAAATTCATAAGTTCGTAAGACAAAAATCTTAAATACAATTAACATATATTGAGGTTGTCATCTTAATTTTTAATACCTAAGTTTATATTTTGGCCCTTAAAATATACAAACCTTTTCAATGTAGTACCTCATTCTAATTCTTTTTAATTTTGTGTTTAACCTATTAATTTTTCTTCAATTTGATCTTTTTGTCAACTCCATTATTACGTTTTTTCTAATTAACTTAGTGACATAATCTCTTTTACTAATATATTAATTAACAAAAATGTGTACATTTTGATCATTTATGTCAATAATTTGGTTAAGGAAATGAGATTCTGGTTAATATAATGAATAAATTAATTAAAACCGATTAAATTGAGAGTGATTAAAAAAGATGATTAAATTGTGAAAATTTATATTTTTTAGAGATCAAAATGTGAGTATAATATTTATTTAGTTTACAATTAAATTAAATTATTAAAATATATTTAAAAATAAAAATAAAAATAAAAACTCTTTATCTTCTAAGTCAAGTATTTTTATAAAATTATATATATTGTTTTAATTTTTTTTTCATTTTAGTGTAAAAATTTATATACATTTTTTTTTCAATTTAAAAGATGAAGAATTGAATTTGAACCTGAGATAGCTCAAAGCTTTCCTCGAATCTTGGTCTTCGTGGAAGCTAGTGCTAGAATAGTGGTGACCTTCACGATCTCCCCTCACCCACTTGGCCGCGCCCTCTTCTCGCTGAAAAATTCCAAATTTCGGACCACCACATGACCATTTCCTCCACTATTTGAACTTCTCCCAAGAAAGCACCTCCCTTGCGCTCACTCGTTCTTCCTCTTTCTCCTTCCTTCGCTTCCCTCTTCCTCTCTTTTTGCCTTCCTGGCCTTTTCTTACTGCAACGCTTATCCTACGTGAGCTTTCTGATTTTCTATTCCATTTCACCTTTCTGGGATTCTTAGACCCAATTCCTTCGTTTAAGCTCTTCTTAATACAATTCTTCTGATCCCAAGGTAGCCTCCTTTTTCGTTATACTCGTTTGAAAGAGATTCTACAAAGTGGGTTTTGGCTTGTCCTTGTGATTTTAGCTTTTTTAGGGGGTTTTTTAGCCTCTTTTTCTCCTCGTCATTTGGGTTTTTGCCTCTGTTGATGGGGTTTTGATGTCATTGTCCATTTAAGTGGTTTCAAATTCCAAAAGCATGGGTTTTGAGGACAAATACAATAAGGATGCAGAGCATAGCGCTGAAGTTCCAGAAACGAAGCACACTGGGAAAACGGCTACGGATGACGAAAGTGGCGACGAACACGTGGCGACTCTCTATAGGCACCACAGGAGTGAAAGCTCCGTTACTGTCACTGACGATGAAGATGATGATGAAAGGAAAATTGAATTGGGTCCCCAATGCTCCTTGAGAGAACAGCTCGAAAGGGATAAGGTTGGTTTGTTTTCTTGTTCATTCTTCAAAAAAAGACAAAATCCATGATTTTTCGCCTCTCTGTCTCATTTATGTGCATATTGTTTTCTGCTTGAGGTCTTAGGATGATGAGAGCTTGAGAAAATGGAAGGAACAGCTTCTTGGGGGCGTAGACATGAATGCTGTTGGAGGTAATTAGTTGTCAAATTGCTCCCATTAAAAGTCACATTGTTGGCCCAAGATACCATATATGATTCGGTTTCAATTTGTATTGGTTCAAAGTCATCTTGTTCTCTCTCTGTACTTTTGTGATATGCTGCTATACCATAATATTAGTATGAGAATCTCCAAAGATGGCTGAACGATCAGTTTCCGTCAATTTTACCCAGAGACTTGTAGGAAGTTTTTGAATTATATTTCATAAGCTTATAGTAATGGAAGTTATGAAACTCAAACGTGATCTAAGACAAAACAAATATCATTTAGCCCAACATGAATTAGACCATAATTATTATTTCCATTTTCCGTTTGAAACCGTTAATATTTGAAACAAATTCATTATCTGGCAATTTCAAACTTTCTCCTTTTAAATATGCTGTTTTGATGGTTTACTGATAATTTTTGAACAAGGAAGATTTAAAAGATCATTTCATTTTGTCAATGCCAACAAGCAATTCAATCAGTAAATCCAGAGAGATGGTTCCTTTATTGTAGCTTCCCCCCATGGAAATCCTTTTGCTTTAAAGAACAATTCAACATTAGTTCTTGACCTATCTTTTCATATGTTTTCTCTATAATTTAGAAATCCTTGAGCCAGAAGTGAAGATCCTGAGCCTTGCCATCAAGACTGCTGGTAGAGCTGATATTGTTCTTCCAATACCAGAAAGTGGAAATCCTGAGGGTCTGTGGTTTACCTTGAAAGAAGGTAGCCATTATAGGCTGATGTTCACTTTCCAGGTCAGCAATAACATTGTTTCAGGTCTCAAATACACCAACACTGTGTGGAAAACTGGTATAAGGGGTATGTTCTCTCAGTCTCTCTCTCTTTCTCTCTTCCAATCATGTTATGCCAAAGAGATAATTTGTTTTGTGCACAAACTTATCCCATAGTTGAACCTTTGTTACAGTTGACAGCACTAAAGAGATGATTGGAACCTTCAGTCCCCAGGAAGAACCTTACACTCATGAGATGCCTGAAGAGACGACACCATCTGGGATGTTTGCTAGAGGGACATATTCAGCTAGAAGTAAGGTAAATTTAAACACTATTCACTTCCTTAGCTTCTGGTCAGTATTCAGAGAATAAAGGAAACAATTAGTACACTATCATTTTTATCGAGGCGTCTATAATATCTGGCATGCAAGATAATTGTTAGATGTATGTGCTTGATAACAAGTATAGGACTACAACATTGGCATCTACGATATTTGGAGGTCTAGCATGCCTCCCCAAAAAATCCAGTAGTGGGCCTTTGCTCGCCCCCTGATAAGCCTCGTCTCTACACTGATCCTTACGCCTACGGTTTTGTGGGATTGACAAATGTGGGTGTAGGGATGAAAGCTTGAAAGGGGATCTAGCATATGCCATTAGTTGGCATCCTTACAGTTACTGGTAATATTAGAGTAATATATCTTCATTGTCATTTTCGTACACCAGAAAAGAGGAAATTATTTTAAAATGCCACTAGAGCCACCGTATTCCAGAACAGTAACGTATGAGATTTCATTTTCCTCTAAAGTATTATTATTAAGTACTGTTTTGGAATTTTTTGAGACACCAAAGAAGAAAGGAAATCTCATGAAACACTTATGAAATATAGGATCTCCCGAAACACTTAGATATACATCCCAAAAAAAAATTAACATTTTGAGTTTTTAACTTTGTCAACTTTTTTGAAATATCAATTGTATTTCTTTGATAGGTTTCAATTCTCATACTTAACATGTGAGAATCTTATATACTCTAGTATTTCATATCCAATTATCTTATCTGTGTACATATTGATTCTGTGACTTGTTTTGGAAATCAAGTAAGCATGAGTAAATGCCTCATTTGCATCAACCAGTATATATGCCAATAAATGTTCTAATAAATTTGTTGGCAGACTTCATGTGCCTACCATTATTATACTCACATATTTTGAATTTCAAATTTCTTACAAAGTCATTATTTCTTATAAAGGCTTTCACAAGAACTACTTGATTTGCTATTTTCTTTCTTTCTTTCTTGTTTTCTCAGTTTGTTGATGATGACAACAAGTGCTACTTGGAGATCAACTACACTTTTGATATCCGAAAGGACTGGGTAGCAGTCAACTGACTTGTCATTCTAGCTGAAATGTTCTGCAGTCTTTACTTGTTTTTTTTCCATTGCTATTTAATTCTGATACTGTCTGAGAACGGTAATCTTAACAATGATGAGAGGATCTGGAGGAAAAAACTGGGTATTATTCATTTGGTAGATAAATTTGTCAATAAAATTGAGTTTTGCCTGCTTCCATGCACAACTATTTTCTCTATATATGTCTAACCCTTCCTAATTATTGAATTAATCTCAAGTATAGTTTTAAATTTTGATTGCGATTATAGTAATTACGAGAAAATGCAAGAAAGTACTATGACTATGGTAATTATGGGAAAAATACAAGATATTGATTATAGAGGGATATGGTTGTTGTGAACTTTAATCACAGGCTTGATGCAAATGCAAAACATTTAAGGATTAAAAATACAGTATAAGCAACCTAACAATTATTTATGAATGTGTGAAATTAATCTCTCTTTAATTTTTCATTAATAAGAAAAAAGTCTTCGGAAGCCTATAGGATTGGAGAGTTAGGGGCTGTTTGAAACGGTTTTTGTTTTATTATTTTTTTAAATAGTTTTTGAAAACAGTTCTAAAAAATAGTTTTATAGAACAAAAAAATAAAAAACTTGTTTAGGTAAAAATATTTTTTATCAGTTGTTTTTCGTATTTTTTAAAAAACATATGACAAAAACAAATTAAAACACAAAAAAATTATTTTTATTTTTTTATTTTTTAGTTACTGTTTTCGAGAAACAATGTTTAAAAATAATTAATGAAAACAGTTATCCAAACGAATTTTTTTATTCTCACAAAATAAAAAAATAAAAAAATAATTTTTAAAAATATAACCAAATAGGACTTTAAATTTTTATAGATTGACCTGCATCTAGCTCAAGACCCAAAAGAATCTGAGTCCAGAACACAGCTAGAGAGAGTTTTATCTTGGGCTGGCCATATGCTAACAATTATTTGTGAGAAAGTATTTTAATTTTTAAAAAATTTATTTATAAAATATTTAAACAATAGTATATAAAAAATTTTAAACTTTCGTGTTACTTATAAAGATATTACTTTGTTCATATATTTTACATTCAAATTTTTTACAAATAGTTTTTAGTTACTTAAAAAAATAAAAATGCTTTCTTATCAAACGTTATCTTATTATTATTTTCTTATTTTTTCATTAAATTTTTTATATGTTATATATAGGCATTTTATTAGTACTCAAAATATATTAGTGTTATGTTCAATTTATATTATTGTTAATTGGGAAAAATAATATATTACAGGCATGACAAAATTTTCTGTTAAACCTGTGTATGTTTAAAAGAATATAAATGTTTATATCCAATAAGCCATATTATTATCAATGAATAGAATGACAAAATATTATAAGCATAATGAAAATTTTCATTATATGCATGTTTAAATGAATATATATGTTTTTATCCAATAATCAACATTATTATCAATTGAGCAAATGATTAATATATTATAGACAAATTTTTTGTTATACATGCCAGCGTTTAAATGAATATAGATGAATTTATCCAATAATCGATTCATCATAATATCAAGAGTAGTTATTTTCTAGTACCTTCACAAGTTCTCTAGGTGCTAACCTTTCTTTGCATGAAGATCCTCCATTGAAGCTATCCTTAAGTTCTCTACCAAGCACGTAAAGATCACACTCAAGTGTTTGGCTCTTCTGTTGGCACCAAGTGTCATATGGGATTCCACTTTGTACGCTGGTATCATTATATTCATAAAGTAGAAGATGTTTCCCCATCTCTGTAAATCTTAGAAACAGACACATGCAGATACAAAAATAAATAAGTCCAAATAAAACATAACTTTACTAGGATTAAAGTCTGGAAATTATTCAAAAATCCGGCAGAGGGTCCCATATTAACATAAATAGGACCACGTATTAGAAATATCAAAGAAAACTTAAATAGTTTTAAGGAAATTTTATACTTTTTCATTGCAATATCTTTTTTAATGTATTAATTAAAGTACATTATACCATAAATTATCATAATTTAATCAAATTACCTTACTGTTTAATTGAGTGTTAAAGTTAAACGGTTTTAATTTATACGGACTAATTATGTAATTAAAAAAATTTGAAAGAAACAAAAAATAATAAATTTATTATGCAAAAATGACATAAAAATCTTAAAAACAAATTAGGATAAAATATTTAATTAACTTTTATTTTTATCCATATTTTCCTTTTTCTTTAATGCCCTCAACTAATAATGTCATCCAAAATCTCTTATTCTTTCCTCTAGATCACTCACACAGAAAAAAAAAAATAGTGCTAAGCCTTGGCTATTCGTTTTTATCACAACACGATGGACTTTGCCTAGGCTAAGAATGGATCAATTGTTAAATCTTGAATGGAAATTTCTTTTACCTATTTCTCTCAGTAATCTATTATTAACAACTTTGTTTGGACTGTAAAATATTAATATTTTATATTCATATCTTGTCTAAAACAAGAGAAAGAAACAAAACAAAAATATTCATACATCAAATATGTTCCTTATGGTAATTGGGTTCATGAATTATGGTCAACAAATAGTATGAACTACAAGGTACATTGGTCAAATATGGGTAAAAGTAAAAGTTAATTGATTCTCATTTGTTTTTAGAATATTTGTGTTATTTTGTAAAATAAATTTATTTTTTTCTATTAATTTGTTTAATTATATAACTAATTTATGTTAACTAAAACCGTTAACTTTAATACTCAATTAAATGATGGGGGTAATTTGACTAAATTATAATAGTTTATGACGTAATGCGTTACAATTAATAAATTAGGGAACATATTACAATGACAACTAAAGATTTGAGTGAAAAAATACAAAATTCCTTCTAAAAAATACCAAATCAAAACATGACTTCCTAGACAAACTTCAATGGCCAAGCTTGCTTTCAGAGTACCTTGTGATTCCAAGGCAGTAAGTCCAGACGGTAGTAGTTGCTAGAAGAAGCATGAGAAATGTTTTGGTGAGTTTAGATGAATCAATGAGTTGAAGTACATTTAACACAAACTAACAAATCGAACAAAAATACATATTTACATTTATACATAACCTTTCTAAAAACTGTTTTCAAGAAATGGATATACTTGTAAAATCCACAAGTAATCATTTACTCAAGAAAGAGGTTCAACAAAAAAAAAAACGTACGTGTTGAAGAAAATATATCCAATGGAAAAAAGTAATATTGTTTATAATAATAATCCAATAATTAAAACATAGGTATGAAATCCAAAATCTCAAGCAAAAGCATGTAAAATCATAAGTATGTTAGAATTTTTCTATTGTGAGCTGCCACTAATTAGAGGTTTTATATTTTTATAAAATTGATTGATTATGCATTCAGTGAGAGATTGTTAAAGTTTATATTGTGATTACTGTTATTTTTGAACTTTATATGTCTTGATTGTACTAATGTGTTTGGCTGCATAGTATAGGCCCAATCCTATAGGCTTGTAATGGGAGGGCATATTAGAGTTATTTTATTTTTATAAAAAGTTATACCTCCTCTCCACTCCTAACCGAATAAGGGAGATTACTGATCGTTGATTTTTGCCCCATTGATAGCTGCATTTCTATCTAGAGTTAGAGAGAAAAACTTTACCTATCTAGATTGTCTTGAATCAGTAAATATGTCGAAGATAGGTACGCTCATGAACTAATTCTATAATCGATATTCTAAATTCATACAAGATATTAATTTTGCTTACATGTGGTATTAGAGTCTACTTGTATGAATTTATGATCGCAGTTATGTTAACTCATAATTATGTATTTATATTTGAATTATTGAAACTCCTTTTTTCTTGTCTTGATCCTTTTTTTTTGGTTGAATATTATTATGAATTTTTTTTGGAATATTCAATACATAAAAAAAACACTTGAAAAGACGCTACTGGGAGCTCGGTTTTGAGCTTCCTTGGAGTTGGGTCAATGGTTTCCCTTCTCCTATTACCACTAGGGTTGCAAGACTTGATGAGACTACAATTTCCTTGTGTCACAAGGAGTCAGAATTTTTGTTGACTAGCTAGTTTGAGACCCAAGTTACAATATGCTCCTAATCGAATTAGGAAAGGTCACCAACATAATAATTGTATCTCTATCTCTTGTCTTTTCAAAGCATCATGAATCATATCAATCATATTTGTAAATCAGATTTTATGCTCAAATTACCGAAGCTTGTCAAGGAAATAGTTGTCTTATATAGTCTCAATGTCCAACTTGATTTTGACATTCATAACGTACGAATTTGCATTTACCCATGAAATATGAAATTGTGTAAATTTGGATTAACTTTCCACATTCACAAAGATCATGTTATTTGGACCTCTAGAGAAAATATTATGTCCTAATTACTGATATTGGTCTGGACAAAAAAAAATTTTCTAAAAATATTAATTTGAAAGAATTCTTATTGAACATATGACTCTTTCTTCTGCGTGAACTCTTCCCCATGGGTGCGTGGTGGCACGTGTGGCTCACGTGCTGCTCCATTTTTTCTCAAATTCTAGTTTGTTATTCCTCATTTTGTGATGGTCATTGTGGTATTAGTTTTCCTATTTTTTCCGCTGCTACAAATATTTTTATAAAAAAAGGCCATAATTGAGATTGCAATTTTGTTACAATTATGTCAGTTAATATAGACTAGTAAAAATACTTGGTGTGTAGTACTTCATTTTGGAAGTTTTATTTATGAGCATGCAAATTCGTGTGATGGTTGTTTGGACATTTAAGGTCCAAAATTTGAGTTCTATAAATTTGAATGAATATATTCTCACCAAAGTGGTTTTATTCATATTAAATTTGTATGAATTAATTTTGGGGATAGTTTGGTTATTGCATACAATCATCTGCTCAAATAGGATTATTGTGTATTTTAATTTAGGAATGGCATGGAAGCATTTTCGGATCGGGAAGTAAATTAATTTTAAAAATTTATTTGCCCAAAGGGGATGATTTTTAGAATTAATTTATTTCTGATTGGCTTCATGTATTTGGGAATACCTTATATATTTTACATACTCTGCCCAAAGTGGAGATGTGGTAATGTGTTTTGGGACTCTAGTTTATGGCTTGAAATATTAAAAGCATACGTGATTTGCCCTATAACTTATATATTGTATTTCTTTATGACATAGTATCTTTTGGTTTGAACAATAATACTGTTATTGTTGAGGAATTATTGAGAAATCGGTGACTTTTGAAAATATATCTGCTCAAAGGGAATGATTTTCAGAATTAATTTATTTCTAGTTCAAATAATAATACTGCTATTGTTGATGAATTATTGAGAAGTACGTTAATTTTTGAAGTTCTATCTACACAAAAGGGATGATTTTTAGAATTAATTTATTTCTGATTTGAACAATAATATTATTATTGTTGAGGAGTTAAATGACTCAAATTTTAAAAGATGGAAGAAAGACATAGAATTTTCCAAAGGAATGGTTAACCTAGACAAGACTTGATTATTAAATCAAATATGTTTTAGTGCTTGCTCGTTAATAATTGTTAGAAATATTTTGGGTTTTGCTATTTTGATTTTAATTTGAAGTTTTAAAATGAGCTAGCATTAATATTGATGATAAATTGATTGAGGGATTTAGTTTTTCCTTGCTATTAATTAAAGTCTTGAGCATTTTATATTAATGATTACAAAGCCTATAGACATTGCTTTGAAGTGTGCATGATATTTTAGCCAATGCAATTGTTTTTTGTTTTGTTTTTGGGATTATGTTTTAATACATTCGCTAAGATATTATTTTAAATAATTTGTTTATGTAGTTGGTTTCTGGTTATGACCATTAAAATTTTGGAATATAAGAGTTTGGATACCCTAATAATTCTTCTCTTGAGTTGTTTTAATTTTATGGCTTTTAATATTTATAACCATAATATAATGGGTCAATTTGTTCTAGTGACTCTCATTTAAGATTTATAAAATCTTATTCAAATGATTTAAAAGAGCCCAAGAATTTTAAAATATTTTATGATATTAACGACTTCTAATGTTTGTATAGTGTGGCCCAAAAATTTTTAACATCAACTAAGGCTTTCATGTTGTGTGATATTGGGCCTATTGTTTACTGAATCTTTGGGTTTATGTTTGTGTTAGAGTGTTAGCCCAATTTTGTTTTAATCATTTTAGGCTGTGTTGTTGTAAGGCTAATATTCTTTGAACTTTGTTAAACTCAAAGGTTATATGTTGTGAATGAGCTTATTACACCTTGAAATAATTATAATTTGCTTATTTTATAATCGTTGGTTTGAAATAGTTGTTTAAGTTTATAAAGGAATTTATTCTTGTATTACTTGCATCTCTATAAACTGCAAATATATATAATTCCTTTAATTAAAATAGACTATAAATGTTGAACTTTTAATGATAAATTTAATCTTATTTGTTGAAGCCTATTATAAAGACCTATTTTAAGTTATTATGGTTTTATTTTGAACAATAGGCTAGACTATTTATTTAGTCATGAAGAAGTTTACTTAGTTCAAAATTAAGTCTAATTTTTATTAAATTAAGACATTATTAGCATAATATATTAACTATTTTAATTCGTGTTATGCTTTTATTAATATTTATTTCTTAATTTATGTACATAATTGAAGTCATATGATTAGCATGCATTTGATTGTTAAAAAGTAGTCCCAACATCTTTAATTTTGATAATTGCATACATAAAGTATTAAATGTGTTAATATGATAATTTTTTCTACATGAAAATTATTATATGTAGGAAAAATTATTATATTTTTTATGTTTAATGAGGATGGAATGAATTATATTAATTTCTTAATTAGCCTACATATATTAAGAAATTTTCATAATTTACTAGGTTCCATCATAAAGCTAGTGAGTCAACTTTGTATTAAAATCTTTACCCACATGTACATTTTAATGACATGTTTCGTATTTACATTTGATTTGTCTTACATTGGTAAGCTTATCATTATATTGTGTACTTACAAGAATCTAACTCAAGCATTAGTACCCAAAATGACCCTGAAATGTTTTTTTGCAAGAAATAGATAGTACTAACTTTAAGTTATGGTATGATGCCATGAAGAATGATATAGATTCCATGGCAAATAATCAAGTCTGGGATCTTGTTGAGGAGCCTAATGGAGTGAAGGCCATTGGTTATAAATGAGTATTTAAAACCAAAAAAGATTCCAAAGGAAGAATTGAATGTTTCAAAGCTAGATTGGTAGCTAAAAATTTTGCTCAAAAAGAGGGCATTGATTACTCTGAGACATTTGCTCCAGTTTCTTCTAAGGATTCCCATAGAATTACTATGATCTTAATGGCTCATTTTGATTTAGAGCCACATCAGATGGATGTTAAAACCACTTTTCTGAATGAAAATTTAAATGAGGTAGTTTACATGACACAACTTGAGGGTTTTGAGTAAAGTATGAGTGAACACTTAGTGTGCAGATTAAACAGATTCATCTATGGTTTGAAACAAGCCTCCCACCAGTGGTACCTTAAATTTGATGAAGTTGTGACTTCTTTGAGTTTCATTGAGAACAAAGTTGATCAATGCATATATTTAAAAGTCAGTGGGAGTAAGTTTGTTTTTCTAGTTCTCTATGTTGATGATATTTTGCTTGCTGCCAATGATTTACCTTTACTATTTGATACCAAACAGATGTTGTCTAGAAGCTTTGATGGGAAAGTATTCTTTGTATTGGGATTCAAATCAATATAGATAAAACTCAAAATATGTTAGGATTGTCACAAAGATCTTATGTTGATAGAGTTCTAAGAGATTCAGTATAAAAAACTGTAAGCCTGGGGATGTCCTAGTTGCCAAGGGTGACAAGTTTAATAACAGTCAGTGCCCTCGCAATGAGATTGAGAAAGAATCGATGAAAAATATTCTTTATACAAGTGTTGTAGGGAGTTTAATGTATGTACAAGTTTGCACTAGGCCTGACTTGGCTTTTCTTACTAGTGTTCTTGGGCGATATTTATCTAATCATGGGAGTGACCATTGGGTTGCTGCTAAGAAAGTTATGAGATACCTATAGAAGACAAAAGACTACATGATTGTATATAGGAAGGTTGATAACCTATAAGTAGTTAGCTACACGGATTCAAATTTTGCTAGATGTTCTAATGATTTGAAGTTGACTTCAGGTTATACTTTCATGTTGGCAGGTGGTGCCATATCATGGAAGAGTGTTAAATAAACCAGTTCTCTTATAGGAGAGTTGGCTACCAGAGTTGAACCAAAATACTTCTTATGGGAAGGATCATGGGTTCAAGCTCCTGGGACGCCCACTATTATGACAAATAAACAATAAGTGGTGTGTTGGACTAGGTTGTGATAGTCGGGGCTTGCTTGCGTAACTGGGGCAGTCTCAGGGTTGTAATAAATACAGTTTGAAAAATAACAAGACTTCCAGTATATATAAACATATGGAGTTAAAGTACTTGATGTTAGAAATCATGTGAAGAATGAGGTTATTATTGTTTAGTATATTGGTATAGATTTAATGTTAGCTGATCCATTAACCAAGGGGCTTAGACTCATAGTGTTTAAGACACATGTCGAAAATATGGGTGATTTGAGTTCTTTTGGTATACTTGGTTAGTGGGAATTTTGTCTTATTTTATCACTCTAGAATTGTGGACTCTATTATCATATGGCTGAATATATACTTATATGCATTAATCTACATTTATTTGCATACCTATGTTTTATTATGCATATTTGCCTTAACAAATGATACATTTATCATTGAATATAAAATATTGTTGGTAGTGTATCTTTGTGATGGTTGCAAGACCATGGTGGAGCCCAGACTCAATGTCAATCTTAATTTTGACTGATTATGTCTCACTATTAACACCATTTTGGGATTTTGAGACAATATACTAGCATATGTTATTGTTAGGAATGGATTTATTTGTTTGGCTTGTGTGAAGGATGTTGAATGAGAGAAATCTTGGTGGACTAACATTGAATATAGCACGGTGAGATCACATGTTGGTGTTATTTTCACGCTACATTATCTCATCACGGACCTTGGTTTATGAGATTTATGATATTTGTGACCATGGAAGGTCTTGTATCAATTAAGAGTACAATTATCGCCATGATTCGGCATTTTCAAGTCTCATAACACTAGGTCATCTAGAAGGTATTGTCCCTTAGATCAATGTTTTTTTAAAATTGTGGCCACATTGTAAACTTTGTTTAAGCCAAAGAGTCGTTTACAAAATAAAATATTTTATAAATTATATTATCCAATTAGTGTAGCACAAGTGGAAGAATGTTAGAAATTTTTTATTGTGGCTTGCAACTAATTGGAGGTTTTATATTTTTATAAAACTGGCTGATTATGGATCTATTGAGAGATTATTAAAGTTTATGTTGTGATCACTATTGTTTTTGGACTTTATATGCCTTGGTTGTACTGATGTGTTTGGTGGCTTAGTGTGGGTCTAATCCTATAGGCTTATAATGGGAAAGCCTATTAAGGTTATTTTACTTTTATAAAATGTTAGGTTTCTTCTCCACTCCTAACTGAATAAAAGAGATTAATTATCTCTGAATTTTAGCTTGCCCCATTGATAGCTATCTTTCTATTTGGAGTTGGAAAGGAAGACCTTGTCTATCTAGATCATCATGAATCAATGAATATGTCAAAGACATATATGCTCATGAACTAATTTTATAAACGGTGTTCTAAATTCATACAATTTATCAATTTTACTTACAAAATAAATCTCTATTTAAAGAAAAGGGGATCAGTCAAAATTTTTTAAAGTGAAAAAGTTTCAAGTCAAAGAATAAGAGAATGATCTATCATGACAAATACATATAATTTGTCACTGGGTTATATTATATCATATTCTTTTTTTATTACAAAATAGAGTAGGAGTAAGGAACCATCTTGACTTGATGAAACAAGAGCCATGTCATTGGTGACGGATCTTGAACAAAATATTTAAGGGGCAAAAATTTTTTAAAAAATTGTTTACATAGAAATTTTTGTAGGGGGACAAAACAAAACAAAAAATTTGAAAACATATTTATATAAGGGGGCGTTTGGTACCAAGATTCTTCTAACTTTCCTAGGAATCACTAGTCGGGAATCTTAATTTCTGACTTTTGGTACAAGGATTAAAAAAGATTTCCCAGGAAATTAGGATTCCCAGTAACACTTTTAAACAAATTTTTCACAAAAATTTTCCCATATAGGGGATGTTATTCTTAGATTCCCACCTCATGGGAAAATTTTGGGGCATGCAAATGACCATTTTACCATCTTTCACAAACCATTATACCACAAATACTCCAAATCCAAACCATAAATCTCGAAACCCCAAACTCTAAACCCTAAACCCCCAAACCCCAAACCTCAAATCTTAAGATTCAAATCCCAAACCCTCAGATCCCAAATCCCTAAACCTTAATTCTCCAACTCCCAAACCCCAAATCTTAAGACTCAAACCTCAAAACCCAAACTCTCAAATCCCAAACCTCAAACTGCAAACTCTAAATCCCCAACCCCAATCCCTAAACCCCAATCCCCAAATCCCAACTCCAAACTCTAAACCCTAAACTCTAAACCCCCAAGGCCCCAGCTCCAAACCCTAAATCACCAACCCCAACCATCAACCCTATTTTTCTTTAAAATATAAATTTCTTACAATTTATATATAGGGGTATATTTGTAAAATAACCTAGATTCCTAAGAAAATTGTTTCTGAACCAAACGTGAAAATGTCTATAATTCCCAGGAATCTACAAGACCAACCAAACACAATTTTTTACATTCTTGGGAACAAGATTCCTAGGAACCATGACTCTCAGGAATCATGTTTCCTAAGAGAAAAAATTTTTCCTGTACCAAATGTCCCCTAAATATTTTTTAGGGAAGCGGTCACCCCCTATTCTTCAAGGAAGCTCCACCCTGCATGTGATCAACTAGGCGAAATAAGAGGTTTGGGACTAGTCTCCCTGGGTTCTAAATAATACGTTTCCTGTGAGGATCGGAATGTTTTACTATCAAAGTTCTCAATTATCCCAAATTTTTTCTTATAGAAAACATATTTTACAATATCCATAATATAAAGAAGGTCATATCATAGTTTCTATATGATAGCAGAATTCACAACACAATTTTCAAATACATAAAAATATAACTATCTTCAGTTCAGTCATACTCAGAATATCGTAAATAAATCCAAATGACATATTTGTAGAAAATATCATTCAAACTTGAACAAAAATCAACTCCTATGGCTAATTTTTGGGAGATGGAGGCGAAAAGAGGTGGAGAAATTAAAGAGAGAGAAAGAAGAGATAAGAAGATAAAGCTTTAATAAAATATAAATCATAAAATAATAATTAGCACATGAAAAATGACACGTGTATTAGTAATTACATGTAAATCACATATCAATTCACAGTGTTAATGGATATGAACAAAAAATATATAAATGCAAACAAAAAAAATGATTTGCCAGATTTTTAAGTTGAGGGAGGTGTTTGCAAATGGCTTAAAATTGAAGGAGCATAATTGCATTATCCTAAAAAGTAACTTTGAAAGTAAATAATCATATAAAATCATTCTAACTATAATTCTAGGATTGGCGCGAACACTATCGCTGTACTGGCCTATCTAGGTATCATATTCGTATTTGAGAATTCCATAATGAAACGGTAAAGGAAAAAGGCTACATAGTCAAACCATAACAATATTTTTAGGAATTCCTCTCCCTAGGTTAGTTTGAGACCTAGGGTTCAAGTCATACTTCGAGAAAAAGCATAAGGGAACCTAACAATATCAAATCAGAATAGCAGGAAGAAATACTTAATTATCTTAAATAACCCCTATCAAGCTTCCAATTAATTGGAGGAACGATATGATGTATCAATATAGCCCTAGGAGGGTAAGATGTCAATGATAAAGCCAATCCATATTTACAAGAGGAGTAATCTTAGCTTATAATCAAGACTCGAGTCTCAACCCGTTTGGATCTATTTTTGGAGGGCAAAAAGCCACTTCTTAAAAAACAAAATAGTAGAAGTAGGAATTGTGCTGTTTGGATGTTGCTTAATGAAAAAAAGTGTATTTTTAAAAAAAAAAATGTAGAAACCCTGCTTTTTTCAAAAGTTACGATTTGTAACTTTTAAAAAAAGGCATATCTCAATAGGAGAGAGAAAAAACTTTATAAACAATCACATCCTTGATTATTTTAGATTATTTCATTTTTGTCCAACACAATAGAAAATAAGTGCCACTACATGCCTTTAGTAATATTATTAGTACAAAAGTGATTTTATATTTTTACATTTAAATGCAATACTTATGTTTTTTTAGTAAAATCACTTTTGCATAACTACATCAAAATATCAAATATCGGTTTTTTTTTATAAAAAAAAATACTTCTACTTGAAGCACCGGCTAAAAAGCACAAACATATCCAAACGGACCCTTATAAAATAGAAAAATGTATTGCTAACTTTGTCATTGTGTAGTGGAGGTTAGCAATATCTATATTTTCAATTGGACTATAAAACTATACATTTCTCTTTAAAAGAACAATAAAAGCAATCATATTTTGATAATTTCATTTGAAAAACATAATAACTATAAAGACATTTAAGTAATTTTCTCAAAATAAAAATTTTGAAAAAATGTCTAAAATGACTTAAATACCTTTGCATTTATTGTGTTCTTCAAATAAAATGATTAAAATATTATTACATTTATTGTCTTTTTAAGGGAGAGAGGTAATTTTTTGGTTCACTAGAAAATATGGAGATTGTTAACCTCTACAACATACACAATGAGAAGGTTAACAATATATATATGCACATATATTATCAAGACATTGTGTGCATTTCTTGCCTAAACGGCAAATTGATCTAGGGACTTCCTCCCCTTTTAGGGGTGTCAAAATGGCTTGGTTCGGCCTATTACGAGTTGGTCGGACCCTTGACAGGTCAGCCCTTAACGGGTCAGGTCAAAAAAGGTTTTTTTTTTTCTTAAAATGGCTTCTAAAATTTAACTCGACCTTAACCCTATAAGATTAGCGGGGCTAAACGAGGTATAACGTGTTAGCACATAAAAAAAATTTTAAAAAGTATATTATAAATTTCATAATAAAATCAAACATAAACTACAATCAATCATCTTCAATAATTATGTAAAATTTTCATACATAACAAAACATCATCATAGACTTAATCTCCACAAAGATAATAGCATAAAATTAAAACCAAAACAATCAATCAATCATCCTCAATAATTATATTTAAATCTTGCTCAGATAAATTTGGTGCAATTGTTGAACCGTCGTCTTCTTCTTCATTTACAAATCATAAATTATGATCAAAGTTAGTAACAATAATGAGAATAAAGAAAATTAAACAAGTTTAAAGTTAATAGACTTACCACTATGAACAAAACTATATTATCAATTATGAGTACAAATAAAGGTTTGCACATAATTTTCAAGAAGAGAACATCATAATTGTTGACATATGCATTAATGCTAAAAGCGGATTTACTAGCTACGGTAGTGATTGGAATATTTAGTAAATCACATGTCATCCTTAATAGTTTTGAAAATTGATGTTTATGATCCTTATAATATTATAAGACATTTAAATCCTTAAAAAATTGAAGTTCAAATTTTGGCTTATGTAAATAAAAATCTAATTAAGATTTCCCATTATTTGTTAGAGATTTGCCTCTCAAATAATGCTTACTCTTATATCATTTCAAACACACTAATGACAAAGAAATTTAATTAATAAATTAGTTATATTACATATCATTAAAAAGAACATAAATTAAAGTATATAAAGATTTACAAATATTAAAAACTTATATAAAATAGATCAAGTCTTGGCTATGCAATAGAAAAAAAAATGGGGAAGGGTTTGGCTATGCATTAGAAAAAAAAAACAAGGAAGAGTTTAGCTATGCAATAGGAAAAAAAAGAAGAAGAGGAATAGCTCTGCCCATCATAGGTTGACCCTTAATTGGCTGGACCAAAAACGGTCCTGATTTTTTTGGACTAATTTTTTTTCTCAAAACACACCCAATTGGCCCTAGAGCCACAACTAGTTTTGACACCCCTAACTTTATCATAGCAACTTGTTTGTACCGTTAGCTTTCGAAAATTCTAACTGCAAGCTTATATTTGCATTTTTTTTAACATTGGACTTAACTAATTAAGCTTTTGAAAAAATAAAGAATTTCTAATTTCAGTTTAAATAGAAGGAACTCTTTGAGGATCCTTACATTTATAAGATATCTTTTGGAATTATTTGAAATATCAGAAAAAAAAAAGTACTATTAATTTGAAATACAATATCTTTAATAAAACTATCCCTAATAATGTTATAAGCTTCATATAATTTTGTATCATATCTGCGTGGGTCGGTGGAAATGTTCCAATATCCCTCAGATGACATATTCCATGTCTTTGTAGAGTTTCAATAGTGTCTATGTTTTGTCTGAGGAAAAAACATATTCATTTATAGTAGATCTAAGGCCAGGTAGCGCAATCACATTCCACTATCCTACTAAAATATTGGTTAAATTACTAATTGTGTAGAAAATTCGTTTAATGTCTTCATTTAATCATTAATTACATTATAGTTATGCAACTTCAATTTTGTAACTTTTTGCAAAAGGCAGTGAGGATTATTATTATTATTTTTTGCTAGGTACAATATAGTTCCTTCACCCATTGTTATTTTGCATCTACTAGAAATCAATTAGGGAAATAATAAAATTTCCTTTAACTTTTGAACGGTAAATGGATTTTTAAAAAAAATTCTTGATGCTATCACATTTCATTTTTTGTGTGCCCAAGATAGAAATTTCATTGATGAATGAAAGGAGGGGAATGTCACCCCGAGTACAACCAAAAAAGAAACTTTGGTAGCTTCCAACATCACCCTCTAGAAAGTTGCAACAGTAATCATGAAAATAAAGAGGGGAAAGGGAATTGATTACTTAATAGAGAGGGAGTCTAGGACTGCTGGGCATTTGAAAATTCTTCAATTGAACAAAGAGCACCTTGCAAGAAGCTGGTAGGGGAGTAGTTCGCCTATTTGAACACTGCTTCATATCTCTGTTTTTAAATATCTAAAATATATTCTATTATACCTAAACAATATATTAAATATTAAACGATAAAAAATGTTTTAATACAATTATCAATATCATTATCAATGGGATTATAGACACCCATAAGATTTTCTGTTATATATACATATCCAAATGTTACGACATACCCTCAAATTAATGAAAGGGATTGGTGATTTTAGTCCATCTTTGTAGAGTTTGAAAATGTAAGCTTTTAATGTGGAAGAAAGATATTCAATTATAGTAGACCCAAGGGTAGTTGCAATCATATTCCATTATCTTAGTAAAAAGTTAGTTAAATTACTATAATTGTCAAGACAATTCCTTTCATGTCTTCATATAATCATTTATTACATTGTAATTATGCAACTTTAACTCATTTATTTCTTACAAGATGTTGGAATGATTCTTTTTTTTGCTAGGTACAACATAGTTTCTTCATCAATTGTTATTTTGCAGCTAATAGAAAGTAATTGTTGTGAAACGTTATCAAAAGGGGTACAATATATTTTCTTACGTAACCAGATATATTGTACAATCTTATCTGTAATATATTCAATAAAATGGAAGTTATGCGTAAATTTTAAATGAGATAAAATAGGTAATGTATTATGGTGTTTAAGTAGAGGGCCCATTCTACTTCATTGATAAGATATACATTGCTTGTATTTATAAGATATTACACAAATGATATAATATAATATAAAAAATTGTTAGATAGCCTTAGTAAAAATTTTGTAAGTCAAATTAATCATAAATAAACACTAAACATATCATGAGTGAGACCCATTAAAATTCAATGTTAATATATATATATAATTAACTTAGTCTATGAGTATTTTATAACCTTAATCTATCTAAAATTTCTCTAACAATATTTCTCTTATCAATAATTAGTGGGAGGGAAATATGCAATGTTCCAATAAAATAAAAATTTGAGTAAAAGTTTTTCCTAAACTGCAGTGACCAAGCAAATGTGCTAATTACTTTGATCAACTTCCCCAATTAAACTTCCATCTAGTTAGCTATTTGTTGGGTATTGGCTGATGGCTAATACATATACGCAACAAAGTATATTGCCCTATTCCAATGGCTACTACATTATTACATATTATGAAGACTCACAGGGACGAAAGATTCCCCGACGCATGAAAAGTCTATTTCAGTTCAGTGAGGTAGTACCTAGGTTTTGTTGTTCAATTTACCTCAGGTTTTACAGTTTCCTATGTTTTACTCTGTTTTTGAATACTATTAAACTGGGGCCTTTGAATGAGCGCTATATTTTTCTGAATAGTATATAGTCTATTTATCACAATATTTTTGTGACTTGTCTTAGTTTCTGTTAGCTCAATGGTTTCACACCCCTAATTTTATTAAATATTTTTTAATGATGTCTAAACAAATAACAAATTGAATAAAAAGAGATATATTACATTCATAACTTTTCTTTAAACTTTCAGATATTCATGCAATGCCACGTATGATTCAAGTAAAAAGCATGCCATCTCATCTCTGTGTTAAAAGTCAAAGGATCCCACTTTGCATATTGGCAATATGAAGTATTCTGGAGCAAAAGTATTGCAAGATCAAAAAGGCTTTGGTCACGTGAGAGTCTTTTATGGTTGACAAATTCAATAGAGTAAAATACAAGACAAGCATTTAATACTATGACAAAAGGTGTAAGATATTAATGTACAAAAGGACAAAAACACCACTTTATGTCACCTCAACATTTTTCAAGGATAACCCACAATGAGACACCTCACCTCTCTTGGAAAAAGGAATAAGAGGATTCAAACTAAAGCATAATCTTTTGCAAAGCAATGAATGCTCAGACACACATACGCAGACTCACTTCCAGGCAAAGCAAGAAGTGTTGAAGGATAAAGATGAAGAATATACACGGATATGGAAAGATCTCATCTGACTACAAAGAAGATGCCAAGAATCAAGTCCTGAAGTTTTCTACATTAAGCTGTGCAAATCACATAATATTCGTGAAAAAGAAGATATGACCTCCAACGGCTAGAAGAAGAAAATGCAGTTAAATAGAAGAGCTGAAGGATGGTTGAAGTATTGAAGAACCAAGAGTGAAACTGGTACAGTGAAACTCTCTTCCCTCTCATTGTGCTTCATCTCTAAATCTTCTGAGAGTGAGTTGCTGGAATCAAAATGTTCTTCTTTCATCTGATTTTTCTTTCATTACTCAGAGAGATATTTTTCTTAGAAAAATCAAAGTGTGCCTATCTGGATGTATTTTCTCTTCCTATAGAGTATCAGATCATCTTCCTTTCTTTTAAAAGTTGTATTTTGTGGTTTGGAGTATAACCACTGTAAACGTTGTTGGTGAGCATTTGGGAAAACCAACTTGTTTGTAGTTTGGGGTATAACTACTGGATACATTGTTGGTGAATGTTTTGTAAAACCAACTTGTTTGTGGTGAGCAAGGAAAATTACCTGTTGCTAGTGATTAGGAAAAACTAGGTTGTAATCTGATTTGAGATTAGTGGAAAAATCCCTTGGGAGCTAAGGGGACTGGATGTAGACTCATACAATGTAGGTTGAACTAGTATAAATCTCATGTATCATTTTTCTTACCTTTTCTCTCTGATTGGTTATATTTTTGAAACTTAGTCAAAATCTGAAAAACTTCCAGTAGGTCACTAAAACAGTTTTCAGGTGACTAAAATCAGTTTTAGGTACCTAAGTCTTGAAAACATTTTCAGGTATATAAAAGTATTTTAGGGCAACTAAAACCTTCGGCTGACTAAAACTATTTTGTACATTTTTTTAAAACCTCTAGGCTTCATTTACATATTTAGCTTGTGATTGTCCAAATAGTGTTTGCTTGAACTGAAATTTTTGAAAATACCAATTCACCCCCCTCTTGATATTTTCCTAACTTTCAGTTTCTATTGGACATCTGTTTATTTAAGAGGTGTTTGGTATATCGATATCTAAGATACCACGGTATATGATTTTCATAGTTTTTGGGTGGTATAAAATGACACTCAAATATGTATAGATTTTATGATATGTTGTTATTTTGGATGTTGCCTATCATATTAGATTATAGCATACCAAACACATGCATGTTGGATATTGTCTGTCATATAAGATGTCAGCCTACCAAACACTTTCTCATTAAGTCAATGTACAGTGTACTCACCCCACTCTGTTTTATGATTTTAGCTCTAGAGAATGATCATCATCAACCTCTATCAGCCTAGCTTGATGTGTCTGACTCGGCAAAGTGCTCTTAAAAGCAGACTTATATTACTTCGGGTGTCACTTACAGTCAATAGGAACATGATTTTAGTTATATTGTTTTGAACTCTGTTTACGATTCTGGGTATTTTTGTGGTTAGGGCGGAGCCTTTTACGTATGTTTTCTATCCTAAATTTTTCTATTATTTGTTGGAGCTAAGCTTGTTACTAGTTTTTTAGTTTATGCACACTTGGGCGAGGTCCTATTTACCGAGTACACTTTGTCAAAAATTAATAAAATTCATGAATATTTTTTAATTAAGAGTCTGCATATGCATTAGGACTGTGCCTGAAACTTCAGGGCATAAGAATCCTCTCCATGCATTGTGTCGGTCACTCTCTTAAATTGGGTATGGCATATATATTAGCTCATTTAGCTTTTAAGACACGCACTAACATGTTTAAAAGCAATGCAATGTCTTCAAGTAAAAATGATGAAGCGCCTGTTTGCTGCCAAAATGAGTTGGACCTATAAGATTGGTTTGCCCAGTTTATTTAATAGGACGGGTTGGGTTTAATTGTTAGCCCGCCATTTTGACGAACGAGCTGAGTTGAGACACAAGCTAAAAAGGGCGTTTGCTAGGATTCGAACCCGCTCCTGCTACTTGTAGCTACAACATTTGTTAGTGTTATATGTAAAACACTTATATAATATTTATTTTAGACAGGCCAGCTACCAACCTGCCACTTTGGTAGCTAAGCCAGCTCGCCCTGCCTCACCTAGTAGCGGGTCTGGGTAGGCTGGGGCAAACCAACTTGCATTAAAACTCTACCTATTTGGCCTTATTACGAAAAGTTTAATGATACTTATTTAAAAAATTAGTTTTGTAAAAAGTGCTTTAACAAATATGAAATTTAGTGTTTAACCAATTATCTTAAAAGTATTTTTATTAATGTTATTAGTGTTTGGCTTGTCTTTCAATGTTTTTTACTGTTAAATTATTAAATAGGACATTTTTAAAAAATACTTCAAAATTCATATTATCTTGATTACATTTTTTAAAATATATTTTAATTAAACAAACTTTTAAAATTAAAATACTAAAAATATATACCATAATTTTTAATTACAATTTTATAAAAAATGAATAACATTATATTATTTTTATAAAATTTAAATAGAACTTTTTTTTATTATTTAAAAAAATAAAACCTGGGATGATAAATTTTTTTTACTTAAATAATATTATTTATAAATTTTTAATAATTTAAAAAAATTGGTTCAATTGAGAAAATTTTTAAAATTTTTAGCAATAGTTTAAGCTTGATGATTCATATAACTAAGCTTAACTTTTCAATACATAAATTTTATTAATTAGTGCTTTCTATCCATATGTGGTAGCATCGATGCTACCGTCGGTGCTTTTTTTGTTTTATATTTTTTAAAAAAATAATTAAAAATATAAAATTAAAAAAATATTTAAAAATAAATAAATAAATAAAGTCAAAGAAAAGGTAAAAAAAATTGAAAAAAAGAAAAAAGAAAAAAAAGAAATATTCAAACAATACAGATGGGTAGGATATGTTCCATTGTATTGGTTGGATCTACAAAGATTCAAAATTATATGTGATACTAATTAATTGATTATGTTGCAATTTAAGAAACATTCTCTCATCATGTGAATTGATCACTGAATTGAAATTCCATTGCAGCTTATGGAGTTCCAAAATAATACATTTGTGATTTAGCAATTTTCACTTGAACGGCGAGGAAAACCAAGATTGTCCAATCAACTAGTTAACTTGTGTTACGCCCAATTTTAGGATATATGACCGACGTAAAAAAATATCGTTTAGGCTGGCAGGTTATATATATATTTGGGAAAAATAATAAACTCACATATATATATATATATATATATATATATATATATATATATATATATATATATCTATATACAAAAA
>JASKGM010000005.1:4349685-4371731 GCA_034509205.1 Ceratonia siliqua | reverse complement strand
ATAAATGCTTGAGGGAACGAATATACCCCCAGATTCAAATCCTGAAACACAAGTTCATGAGACTATGCAAAAAAGAAATATTGTAGAGATTTGTACAAGTTCTAGTTTTGAGATTTAAAAAGGTTTGAAAACAATTAACCTCGGTTGCTAACCATCTCTGCCCACAATCCCCCCGCCCCAGCATGGTTTATTTCCTGCAAAAGAAAAAAATAGTTTGTAAAAGGTCCTTTTTTATAAATAAAGTCCAATACTGAACTTCAAATAACTTATTTGGTTTGACATAGCGCATCATTCTACTTGAATAACTTATTTGGTTTGAACCGTTATATAAAATAAATTTTCATGTAACACACACACCCATATGTATTTTGATATAAAAATATAAATAATATTATATATAATTTGATATAATTAGACAAAAAAATATAAAGACTCACCTCAAAAAATACTCCAAAAAAAGTTCTCGGTATTGACCTTCCAGAGGAAGCAACATTTACAACTAGCGTTGAAGTATTGTTGCCATCACCAAAACATTGAAAAGAGAAACAACCGAATATGAAAAAGAGCAGAATAACACTGATGAATGAAGAGTTGGAAAATGCCATTGAGATATGAATTACTCACACTATTAAGTTTTCAATGTTTTTGGCTTGTATTTATAGGAAAATTATGAAGAATATAAAGATTTAACAAATCATAAAAATTGATTCTGATAAACATGTGGCTGTGTTTGAATTATCTCTTTAACAAAATATTAATAATTAAAAGACTCAGATTAAAATAAATAAATAAAGACAAATTCGAATAATATTATATGATGAGATGAATCTATAAAACTATATATGATAATTCATTTCGTTTCTACATTTACTTATTCCTGACACTATATGTTTAACTTATCTATATTGAAAATTTTGAATAGAACTTCTGAAAATTTGTTTATTAGTTTACTAATAACAATTTTGATTTGAAACTAATAAAATAATAATTTTGATAAAGATTATATCATATTAAATTATGTTATATTATTTACCATTAACCTTACCATACCATTACCATGTATATAGGTCTATCAAAAGATCTGAATTATCTCCGACAGCTTAGCACGTTTATGTGGTTTTATGGGAGTGTATTAATATTGTTGATGAACATTGGATGACAACTATGTATATAGGTCTATCAAAGTTTTGGATATTCAACAGATCAGGAAGAGGTAGATTCTAGTGTATTAATCTTGATGAACATTGGATGACACAACTAATTAAATAATAATTAATATTATATGATCATTTATTTTTAAAAAAATTGGCATTTATCACCTTGTCATATTTTTTTAACTTATCCATATTCTATAAGGATTACACTGAAATTGAAATGACAACTTTGAATGAAGATTTTGAATTATAATGAATTTCAATCTTATATACTTCTTTTATTGGTTTTATTGGAGGTTATACAAAACGCATAGCTAATAGGCAACATCTCCCAGCTCATAAATCTCACTCCACATGTAACAATGAGCCTGTGACTCAATAGCACTCTCGGGCTGAGAACTATGGGTTCAAATCCAATCAAAGTTAATTAAACTAATAAAAATCTCACTCAGCATGCTCATAATGGAATTTTAACATTCTCAACGGTGTTATGTTAACCATATTCTTATGCAAAACGTATGATGGATCTCGTGGTTAAATTTTGTTAAACAAATTGAATCACTATAACGTATAATTATTTATAATTGAGTTTCTTATTGTCAACTGACGTTATAATTTCAATAAAATTTACCTCATAACGTGAAAAATGAAATGGATATATGTCAAGAAACTATGTTTGAATATATTGACTTAAATGTTAGATGACTTCAATATTAAAAATTTAAATTTAACTATGTTTGAATATATTAACTTATATACTAGATCACTTTAGTATTGAAAGTTTAAATTTTTATTCCCCATCATTATGTTGTTATCTATTGACAAAAAAAAAAAATATATATATATATATATATATATAACAAATATATATTTAATATTTATAGTTTCACAATTTTTAAATCAATTGCAATATTTGGTTTTATTTAAAATTAAATTTTTATAATTTATGCAAAAATTTAATTTTAAATATAACAACTTATAACAAATTATAATTAGATCTCATTAAATTTTGGCTCTTGTGGTAAACGAAATAATTTTAAATATATCATCTGATCATAATTTTTTAAATTCTTATCTCGTTATATCCCTTTCTCTTTAATTATCTCTTCATTTATCCTCAATTTAAGTGATTCGCAAAATCTAAATTTTGATTTGAAGTTTGAACTCTAACGATTATTAGAATTCAAAATGATGGGACTTCTATTTTATGTTGGATAGCGTCGTATCCAACTCCAAACCAAACCATGTGATGGGTTTTATTATTTATACGAATGAATTAATTTTGGAAAGATTATGTGTATATCAGTTTAGATACTAAAATTTTTTTGTATTATTTTAATATTTGACTTTCTTCCATCTTTATCAAGAATATATTATTAGGATAATTTGATTAATTTGAACCTTTATTGTATTACGGTGTAATATTTATTTTTCTATTTAGTACCTTATAATAATATCAAAAAAGAGAAATTTTATAAACATTATTTTAAAATAAATACCTTTAATTTTAAGGAAACAGAAAAATTACTTTATAATATTTAATAAAAAAATTATTTAAAGAGATAATTCCTTTCAAACTTGAGCGAAAAAGGGGACTTGAGTGCAGCTGCGTTATTGATATTTGATGGTCGCTGTAATAAGTTAATAACTCAATCGATTAAAAGTGTGGGCTTAACATTTGTAAATTTTTAAGAGTTGTAGTTCAAAACTCAACAATGATAGTTCGACCCTAGTTAATCAATCATTTTTTTGTAAAATAATATATAATATATAATATATAATATCTTATATTTTATAACATATTTTATCTCTTTGATTCTTCATATTTCATTTTTTATGAAAACTAAGAATATATATATATCATTCAAAATATATAATATTATTTATATATATACTAAAATCTAGTTGCCCCAAGCTAACCAAATTTGGAGTCATCCTTTGATTCTTCATATTTCATTTTCCACTTCTGCTTTCTTGATTATTTGATTCAATTTAAAATATCGCAAATCTGGATCTTAAAAGACGACTTCAAAATCACTAAATAATAAAAGCCATTGGTATTTTCTCACCATCGCTTATTAATATCTAATCTTAGATATTCTCTAAGAAAATTTTTAATTATTAATTTATCTCAAACTTGGCCCGCAACAATTGCCCAAAAAAAGAACAAATTCTGATCCTCACAAAAGCCAGCTTTGTTAAAGTGTCTCTGTCCTTCACTAAGCGCAGTGTAAATTACAACAAAAGTACATGACAATTCACAAATAATGGAAGAGAACCCAGCTTCCTTATTGTACATCTTCAACCCCCAGAGCAACAATGCCCTCATTGGGGTGATGGAACGATCTTGCCAGAGCAGGTACCAAACCCAATATTGTAACCATTTCCCTGCAAAACAAGAATTTTAGATCTTTTCATAGACGTTCTAAGCATCTGTTGAACTATCAGAATAGGAAAATGGAAGGACCAAGATCATGAGTTTATCCTGATGCGTCAAACATTTCAATATAAGTTACATTAACTACCACAAACCCTTCGGTACACCGTTGTCTTGATTTTAATATCTTAAATAACAGCAAACATACAAAATGCTTATGTTTAGTGGATTATTATCCAAAATATATTATGTCATCCAAGATAAATAAATGTGATGACACAATTTTAGATGATATTTCATACCACCCAAAAACTATGAGAATCTTATGCCACATTATTTTATCTTTATTAACTTCTCCAAAATGACGATTGTATCTTTATTTAAAAAATAATAATTGTTATACCAAAAATGAAAATCTTAAATATTAGTAGTGTACCAAACGACTCCTACAAGTTTAACATTTGAACTATAAACCGGCTAGAAAATAGGTGTTAAGAGTTTATGTCAGGAGAACCTTTTCCAAGATGAGTCATCATGAATGAGCAAGATTATAAATGACTTTTCAACTACGTGCAATGTATAGAATGAAATTTGCTACAGGAGGAACTGTAAAAAATCAAGTGCGTCCCCAGGAAATATGCCAAGAAGTAATTGAAGACTCAATACTACAACGTAACTCTCGAGGGTAGCCCGGGCACAAACACTTGTTAACAAAATTTTACGAGAATGTAGCTCTAGGGGTATGAGTTCTAAAGCAATGAGTTGAAACAGGAAAATAGGTTAACAGTAATTTTGTTATATGCTACCTTTTTTAATTTCTGGCGCTGGTACTTAAGTTTAAAATTCATTTAATTCAAGAAAAGATGGAATAGTGATAATGATAAGAAAACACAAAGCTAAAAACTAATACTTTCATGAAAGAAAATTTGAAATAATAACAAATACTTTGATAAACAGATCAGGATTGAAAATATTTAATTGATTGTAACCTTGCAATATCCAGTAAAGATGACTTCATCTCCATCTTCAAGGAATTTCCGAGTTGCCCCATTCAATGACACTTGCTTTTGTCCATTCCAGGTTAACTCGAGCAAGCATCCAAGGGAGTCTGGCTCCTGTAGTGAAAAACATGCAATTCAATTGAAAAATATTCACTTCTTGACCAGTCGATGATGAACAGTTCCTCAAAGGGGAAAAGAGAAGCATGGATCAAGCAGTTAAACTAAATAAAAATTGAATCTTACAGGTCCACTAATTGTCCCAGTTCCAAGGAGATCGCCTGGCCTTAGGTTGCAACCATTAACTGTATGGTGAGCAAGCTGTTGAGTCAGCGTCCAATATCTGCACAACAAGACAGAGGTAAAATAAATAGATATACGTTATCAGTCAAAAATATTGACTTCATTAGGCAAGGGTAAGCATTTATCTAATAATAAGAGAGTCTTCTAGTCTACCAAAGAGAACGATATCACCAAATACATGTCAGATTATACGTAAGTTATTCCCAAGAAAATCCAGATCTGATACTACAATCAAAGCAACATCAGCCATTGAAATAGCCTTCAAGGCTACTTGATAGATGACATAATAAAAGAGGAACTCCTTACAAGTGCTTCAAATTACTCCGTGTCACCAAACTTGCATCTTTATGCTCGGCTGGTTTAATGCAAACCTTGCAACAAGAAAGCAGTTCTATGATTAACATGATAATGAAAAAAGTATTTCTTTATCATCTAGGAAAAAGAAAGAACGTTAGAAGGGGGAAAAAATACCATCAATCTGGCTTCTGGCATACAAAAGGAAAGAAGGACATATATATAAAGGTGCCATGTATTACCTCTAATGAAATATCGTAGTTATTGGATACTTTTTCAGCCAAATATGGAAGCGGAGGAGGATCCTGAATTTTAAGGATTGATTAGATAGCATGCCACATTTATATCAAATTTTGAGGTAAGAGGGCCAACTGCAAAATTTCTACACTGTCAGTCTTTAAAGAAGGAATCAAGTACCTGTTTTGGGGCATCACAAGCAAAAGGCTCTAATGCTTCTAGGGTAACAATCCAAGGTGATACCGTGGTACCTAAATAATTACACACCAAAAGTAAGGCTATCTCTACAATCAGCATCTATAAGCTGATAGTTTTCCAACTAGAACAACTAGCAAATGCAACCATCCATGTTAGAATAGACTGCATAATGCCCACCAATGTCAGAATGTCTAGCTTTTCCAATAGGGCTTAAAGATATGAAGCAATTAATATAAACTTCTTACCAAAATTCTTGCCAAGAAAAGGACCAAGAGGAATGTATTCCCATGCCTGAATATCTCGAGCTGCCAAGACCATTCAATAAAGCTTAAAAAAAAGGAGGCAGTTAAATCAAAATAAGATTTTGAAATGCATAATTACCACTCCAGTCATTCATCAGAACAAGTCCAAAGATATGATCTGCTGCATGGTTAATATCCACAGGTTTTCCCAATTCATTTCCAGGTCCAACAATAGAAGCCTGTCAGCAAAGTAGGAGAAACTTTTTAAAATGGAATTCATATATATATCAGTGTGTCAAATGGGCAGAGATGCATTGCATAGACATGGCTAACCATTTCCAACTCGAAGTCCAGCTTTAATGAAGGACCAAAATAGGGTGGCGAGTCACCAGTTGGATGACCCTGACCTCTGAAAAGCACAAAGCGGCATCACATTGTGAGATAGAATGCAGACCAACTGAATGCATAACGTTTAAGTGCAGCTAAAACTTGATAATGTAGTTAATTTAGTTTCTCTTTTTATGCCTAAGACATGACAATCTACATAAAAAGCCAAGTTTTTCTACAGTTTCCCATGTACGTATAGATATGCATTACTAAGTTTGCTACATAAATCAACAAAACTCTGATGGTATATATCTTCATAAGTTCAAAACCATAAAACTCACAACAGGCAGATAGTTTTAAAAAGCGATTAAGCATGTGAACTCGTGAACAGTACAATTCATAATTAGAAACTCTTACCTCGGCCGAACAATATCAGTTCCAGAAATAACAACGGAAGATGCTCGTCCATGATAAGCAACAGGCAAGTGGAACCTATGAAACAAGATACACCTTAAAAGTTAAGGTTAAAATTCACTCTTGGATTGTAAAGTCTTTCAAAATCTACTTACCAATTTTCCAGAACGGGAGTCTGTGGCCCACGAAATATGAGCCCACAATTTTTAGTATGATGCAGTGATGAAAAGAAGTCAGTATAGTCCCCAATGGCAACAGGAACAAGCAATTCTACCCTGTTCTGCATATGTAGACATAAACAAAATCAATATAAGAAGTAACAAATATGACCATGTAAACTAAGCAATCAGGACTAATAATGTACAATACCATTGGCACAAGTGATTTTTGCCTCAACGCTGCATTGTCTCTCAAAGTTGGTTCAGTAGCTGCATCAAACAAAACAAATTTTCCAAGTTACTCAAATTCATCTCAGGATTGTGATCCTGCTTAGTAAAAACTGTACAATTATTGCAGACATAAGGGCCGGGAACTGTAGCTCATACAAAATTTAACCTGCATATACATAGATGTTTACTTATCTATAACCGTTTTCCTAATCATTTATGTAAAAGTGAATCATTTATTATTAAGTAAACACGATGAAGTCAGGTTCAACCTGATAAGAGCTTTTGAAGTGTAGCACGAGCTTCCTTCCAGGCTGGCCGTCCCAGGGATACAAACTTATTCAGATTAGGCTGTTACCACACAAAATGGAAGCAGTTGCTCCCAGACAAAGTCAACGAGGAGGACAAACATGACAAGACCTTCGAAAACAATTATAAACATGATAACAATTACTTAAAGAAAACATCTTGCTCGATAATTATCACTAATAAGTAATATATATGAGCAAGGAAAGTGTTCATCTTTATAATTCGGTTCGTTGTGTTTCACTTTTCTCCTATTTCTGAGGGAAACAAAAAGACCATGACAAATTAATAAATTACGCTATCTAAGAAGAATTGAGCAAAAAACTAGAATCGACCCAGGTTTCTAAAATAACTGAAAAGCACTTTTTTCAAGTTCAGAAATCAAAATTTTGATATTCCACTATGATTAAAACAAAAGCACTTAGTACCAAAAGATGAAGATGTAGAGGAAGTGGGAGTGGACGAGAGACAGAGGATTGACGAACCTGGAGGAAGCAGTCGGAGTTCTTGAGAAGAAGGCCATCGAAAAGAGCAGCAGAGGCGAGCTCAGAGAGATCCAAGACGTACTCGCCGATGGCGACGCCGGGTCGAGGAGACGAACCGGGTTCGGGCTTGAAGACGCCATAGGGGAGGTTCTGTATGGGGAAGTGAGAGTCAGGGTGAACTTCGATGAAAGACTTGAGAGCCATGGTCAGTCTAAATCGGCGTCGTAGTGATGGTTGAAGCTCTGGTGATTGGTGAAGCAGAAAGAGACTGTGAAGCAGAGACAGTGGCAATGGAGTCTCGAAGTTGCAAAGAAACGGATATTTTCAACGATCTGCGCTGGTTTTCTTTGGGCTTTGTTGTTATTTTGTAGGTGAAAGATTTTTTATTTATTTAAATCTTTTGTACGAAACAATGTTATTTAATAATTTTATTGGCAAATTGGTTGTTGGAAATGGGCATTAACGGATATTATTATGAGGATATGAGGGGTCAGATAGCCAATTAGCCACCTACCCCTTCACGTGGCGCGTGTTTTACACGGCAGTACCATTGTCTTATGTTAGCTTCCGATAATAAAATTACGAAAACTAATGTTGGTCGTTGGGACTCAAAGTTTTAATTTATTGGTATTTTATATATTTACTCATAAAATAAAATACCACATTATTAGATATTATAATATATTAAAATTAAATATTTTATATTTAATATAATAATTAAATTTTGATTACAAAATAATTTGTAAGTTATTAAAATTAAAATTAATATTATATGAGATTTTTATACAACTAAAATAGTATTGTTTCTATGGCACTTTCGTATTTTATATGATTCTAATACTATACATTTTGAATAGGCTTTTTCTAAGTGTGGTGGGTCACTATTTACTTATTACTTCATAAATAAAGTAATAGTTATCAAATTAAATAATAATATATTAAATACATATATTTTAAATGTTGACATCATTTAAAATATTAAGATATAATGGTATACTAAATATTTTTATAATTAAATAATTGAATTTTAAATTTTAAATTCAATTATGAAATTTTTACTTTTAAAATGTATTTACTAATAAAAATTTAATTTCTTAAAAAAATTTATAACATCACCATTCTTTTTATCCTTTTTCTCCCCATTTTCATGCTCTGAACGTACGGGGGAACAAATTTATCTTCCTTCTTTAAACTTGTAACATGTTAGTAAACATTAATTTAAATTTATCTTATTTATCTTATTGTACATATCCTATTGAATTTATTTATATATTTATTATGATAACTTATATATTCATTACGATATAATGTAAGTTCTACTATGAATTATATAATTTATAGAGCTGGTAATTGGGTTGGCCCGGTTCAGTCCAGTCCGGCCCGATCAGGCCAGTGACATAATTGGGTTGGTTCATATTTAAATCGGGCTGGCATATTGCGAGCCCAGCCTAATCCATCGGGCAGGCTCAATATAACTATAATTATCAATATTTTTTATTTAAATAAAATTATAATATTTTTTATATTAAAAATATTAAAATAAATACACAAAATGCCAGCCCAGCCCATTGGGCTATCGGACTGGCTCAATATAACTATAATTATCAATAATTTTTATTTAAATATAATTATAATATTTTTTTATACTAAAAATATTAAAATAATAAACAAAATATTTTATATATATATATATATATAGTTAATGTTGTTGTTTTATATATTCAATTGTAACTTTTTAATTTTAATTTATTTAATAATAAAATTTATATTAAAATAATACTTTTCACAAACAATGTTGATAACATTCATTCTCCTATGAAATTATAACAATTGTGAAAGAAAAAGGATAAAAAATATAAATGTAATATTTGTAAAACAAGAAACTGATGATTTTGTTTTATTTTGTATGAATTATGTTTTATACTTTCACCCCATCATTTTGACTGGCTATTTTGTTTTTCATTTAAATTATGGTTCATTCCCCTTTATAATTATTATTTAATGTTCAATCAATTCACTGGAGTTAAAAGCAAAAAGAACTAAAATTTTCACTGTTGTTTAGACTTTTTTAATATGTTTGGTCATAAAGTTCTTGCGAAAAAGTATAGATAAAAAAAATTATACTTCTAAAAAAGTAAAATAAATTAAGGTTAATCAATTAGGTGGACCATAAATCTTATATTGTAGAAAAAAAAATACCTACGAATATATTACTTTTAAACTATTTTTACTATTTTTTAAATAAATAAAAAATTGGTTGGCCTATCGGGCTAATTCGGACGACGGGCCACATCGAGCTGGGTCGAAAAAGCCCGATTTTTTTTGGGCCAGTATTTTACTCGCTCAACCCTATTATTTGTCGGGTTGGATTAAACCAACGCATCGAGTTGGACCAATTTTGTCACCTCTAATGATTTATGAAAAATAAATTTATAAGAATAATATCATTCTTCTATACCTTGGGACAATAAGGATAGGATAACATGGGGGTAGGCTAGACTAAGATTGAGTTGAATATATTCCTAATAATAATACTTATTACTTACATTGAACAATTCGACCTCAATTTAATTTAGTTCTATTTAATAGAATATAAAAAGTAAAACATATAATATATTATTGTATTATATTTTATATTTTATGTCCCTCTGTTTAAGTACTTAGAATTTATTTTATTTTTGCATTAAAAAAACAAAATACATACTATATTATATTTATACATACAGATTATATTTTATAATATAAAAATTGAGTCAAGTAGGGTTCATTTGTAAAATATAGGCCAAAGTGCGCAATTTTATATATAAATGGAGTTAAAAAAGTGTCCAAGTCCAACTTTAGGACTTAATAAGTTCAAACTTATATTATTTAAAGGTCAATCAGAGTAACTTAAGCGGCCAAATATTAATGTCTACTCCAACCATTAATATTCCATCTAATCCAACCATAATTTTTTTAGCCTTTGTCATCGTTCATCGTTCATTAATGGAGTTTAAATTAATAAAATTATGAGAATTATGTTGAAAAGTTGGTAAAATTTTAAGAGCTTTTTCGTATTTATAAAAAATTGATAAAATTAAAAATTTAGAAACATGAATCTTTATAATTTATGAACCAAGAGTTTTACGCTGGATTCCATTTCCTTTTTTTCTATGTAATTTTGTTTCCTTTTTTGTTTGTAGCAAATATTTAAAATGACATAATAAGTCTAAATTTTGGGAAAAGATGCAAGTGACATTGTGGCTTAAATTCTAGACATAATGAAATTTTGTAAAAATCTCAAGCGGGTATTGCTAAAAAAATTTAGACTCATCATGTTGTTTTAAGGCTTTGTTTGTTTCATCGAGAAAAAATTACATCTTAAGAAAATATTTCTATAGATAAAATTTCTATTATTTGTTTCATTAAAAAAATCATATGAAAACTTTTTCCTTTAAATTACATGAATAAATGTTTTTTGTGAGATAATAATTGATGATGCCACAATGACAACTAGCAATGATGGTGGGATCAGTGCTAATGGTGGTAGCAATGGTTGTATAAAAAAACTTAGGTATAGGTCAGTTTTATTTTTAAAATTCTTATTTTAACTTAAGCTAAACCTAACAGAATTGTTAAAAGGTGATTGTTAACTACTAAGTTACTTCAAAAGTAACCATATTCTCGGAGTATTATTTTATTATTTTCTTATTTGCTTATAATTTTTATTTGAAGAAATAATTTAGAAGAATTTAAAAAAATTGAAAAAAATAAAAAGAAATTTTGTACTTTTTTATTTTTTTTATTTTTTAATTATTGTTTAATACTTGTGTTATGGAATTTTTTTATTTTTTTAAATTCTTTTAAATTGTTTCTTAAAATAAAAATTATAAATAAAATAAATAAGTAAAATAAAATGCTACTCCAAGTGTATGTCTACTTTTGGAGTAACTTAACAATCACCTTGTTTAAGTTCAAGTTTAGACCCAAGCTGAACTCATTTTCAAAAATTTTTATTGAGCCTAAACTTGACTCAAATATCTTATATTAACCCGAACCTTACCCACGTAGCCTGAAGCCATCTCTCTCACTCCACGAAGCTTCAATTGGCTTCTCTACCATTGGTATGCCTATGTTCCCTTCTCTGGTTTCCTTTTGTTTCCTCCATGAATGTTCATGGTTCTCTTTCTAGTTTTGGTTCTTGTGTTATAATTTTTTTATTGTGGGGTACCACTAATTGAAGTTTTTATAGTTTTAGAAAATTGACTGATTATAGATGCATTGGAAAATAGTTAAAGTCCATGTTGTAATCACTATTGTTTTAAACTTTATATGCCTTAGTTATATTGATGTATTTGACGACTTAGTGCAGGTCCAATCCTATAATAAGTAATGGAATGCCTATTAGGGTTATTTTATTTTTATAAAATGTTATGTCATCTCTCCACTCCTAACTGAATAAGGGAGATAACTAATATCTGATTTTTGGCTTCCCTTATTGACAATCGCCTTTCTGTCTAGAGTTTGAGAGGAAGACCTTGCATGTTTAGATCGTCTTGAATCAGTAAATATGTTAAAGACAAGTATACTCGTGAACTAATTCTATAAACGATGTTTTAAATTCGGGCTATTTTTATTATCTTTTTTTAATTTTTTTACTTTTTAATATTAATAAATTATTGTTTATATATCATATATTTTTTAAAGAATTTTTTAAAACGTTTTTATACTTTTTAAAAATGTTTTTATTTATGAATGAATAGTATCAAAAAAATTATATATGAATAGTACATAAAAGATGTAAAAATGTTTTAAAAATATTTTAAAAAACTTTTTAAAAATTATATGACATAGACAATAATTAATTAATTTTAAAAAGTAAAAAAAAAACTAAGACAAAAAATTAAAAAAAAAATCACATTTGGATGCCGAAAATGGGGCTGCACCATAGCAACCATCTTTAAATTCATACAAGATATCAATTTTGTTTACATGTGGTATCAAAGCCTCCTTGTATGGATTTAGGATATCAATTATGTTAAATCATAATTATGTGTTTATAGTTAAATTATTGAAACTCCTATTTTCTTGTCTTGATCTTTTTTTTTTTGTTGAATATTATTATGATTTTTTTTTTGAAATATTCAATGCAAAAAAAAGAAAAAGAAAAAGGAATTTCGGATCTTTCGAAAGGGGGGTTTTTGTATGTTGTGTTTTATGAAAAATTTGAAGAATTACTGAATATTTTATTCAATTGATATGTATTATTGTTTTGATTGTACTCTTGTGTGGATATTTAGCTACAATTACAAAAAAAAATGAAAGTATTTTAGAACCCAAACTACCTTATTTTAGTCATAGTTTTTTCAACGAATATAACACAAATTTGTAGTTTAAATTTATTTTTTACAGGGACTTGTCTTTTATTTGTTTCAAGACTCATTTTTTGTTTGAAATCACGTTGAAAAACACTTGAAAAGATGTTGCTAGGAGCTTGGTTTTGAGCTTCCATGGAGTCAGGTCAATAGTTTCACTTCTCCTATGTAATGCCTAAATTTCCAAAAAGAAAAAAGTGTTTGAATTTAATTAACACAAAGTTTAAAAACTAAATAGCGAAAAAACTAACTTTCAAAAAAAAATAGCTAATAAGTCCTTCAGCTTCTTTAAACCCCTAATCAAATATTTCTCTTCTACTTTCCCAACTCCCTCCTGTGCGACGCCCCCTTGGTATTCGAAAATATCAGTTTCAATCCTTACATATTGCCATAAATTCTAACTATGAGTTCTTTCTTTCACCCTTTCATTTACCCATACATTCTAATTGCTTCAAAACTCATAATCCTATTAGTTTTCCATTTTATGCAATATTTCAGTTGCTATAATAATATCCCTAATATATCATTTCTTCACAACCCATGACCCTTTCATTTTTCTTTTTCTTTTTTTGTTAGAACCCAACCGTGAATTTTTGTTTGTATTATTAAAATATTTGGGGCCTTTTGGTTCAACCACTTTATGCTTCTTGATTGAGGAATCTGAAAGTTTTGAAAAAAAAAATTAGTATATATTAAAATACAAGGTAAGATTTAAGGTGTATTCAAGAAAAATTATTTCTTTTCTCTCTTGAGATTTTTTTGTTTTTATTTTTATTTTAAGATCTAGATTGTGATGAGTGGTAGTTTTGTGAATATTAAATTAATAAGTAGTCAAGTTAACCTCAAGTTGTATGAATTTTCTCCTAGTTCTAAGATCCCAATGGGAGTAAGTTTTTTTTTTTAAAAAAAAAAAGACTCAATTCAATCCATCTGGTTATGTTAGGTGGGTTTTTAGGCTTCCTTTAATTTGGTTCCTTTCTAAATGAAATCATGGACTCTTGGCATAATGCACAAATTTTAAGAAAATATTTTTTATGGGTTAAACTATCAAATTAATTTCAAGGAGCTAAGCTCCTCGTTTTGACTTCCATTCACGGTTGTGAATTTTGAAGTTAAGGTTAATTTGAATTTGACCTCTCTATTCTCTAAATTTTTAGGTTTGTAAAGTTGGTTCTAATAGCCTTTGCAAACTTTAAGTCCTTCGAGTGTCAAATTCTTATTAAATAAATAAACAATTCTTACTTAGATATTTTTTCCATTTTAGTTATATTGGTGGTGTTAAGAATACAGTTGTAAATTCGGGTTACTAATATGTAGGTGTATATGTTATAATTATAGGGACATTAGAAACAAATTATAATTCATCTTGAGGTGGAGTTTGGGTGGAAATAATCACTTCATTGCCTACAGTTTGAGTGGTGAGTGGATATCTGTTTATCTCTGGATGTCTGAAACTGTAAATTCTATATTATGATTTAATTTTATGATTATCAAGTATGATTTTAGATGTTTTGAATAAAGTGTAGTGTGTGTGTGTGTGTGTGTGTGTGTGTGTGTGTGTGTGTGTGTATATATATATATATGAATTTATTGTGCTTTCTCAAACTATGAGTTTTTCCCAAAGTTTTATGGGAAGGCGTAACTTGTGTAAGGTTTCTGAATATGATTTAGAATTGTGTACTGGGATCCACAATAAAGTGGTGGTAGAACTACTAGGTGTACCTAGGTCATAACCTTTATCAGTTAAGGGTAGTTCCTGGTAAAGGATATTTCTGTCAGTAAGTACAGTTCATGACAGAAGATTGAGTTTGAATGGAATAGTTCCTCTAGATGAGTGAAACTACAGAAGGAAGTGGTAAATTAAATATTTCTTTCGGTGAGTGCAATTCCAGAAGATGAAGACTAGGTCGCCCCTCTAATTAAATTTAGCTTATGGAGTAGGAAGACTGGTTTCTCAGTTTAGATTCTTCCATTTGATTAATTATGGATCCTAGTATGTTTGTGAATTTCAGTAAATTATTTCTGAATTTAAAATCTTTTGTGAAGAATATTATCGATCATTGTTATTGACATTATCATATATATATAATTATTTTGTTTCTCGGATATAAGGTGTATCATGTGCACAATATTACTTTTCGATTATACCTTATATATTGAAGCATTGATTTGAACTTGATGAATATTTTTACTGTGATGCACTTTACACCTAGGAGTTCATGCATCCCTTGGTAAGTATTTATTCCATTCACTGAGTCAGTGTGACTCATCCCTTCAATTTCTAACATTTTTTAAATAAAGTTATTGGTAATTTTCCTTCAACTCCGCCTACACCTTTTAAGTCTGTTGATTGAATTGGTAGGCATCACCCTCTGAGTAGTAGTAGAGTGTACTTTTGGAAATTGTGGACCAATGTTTGATAGGTTGTTTAGCATTTTGAATAAGGGTCGTGGCTTGTAATAATAATAATAAGTGTATAATTATTGTGTAGTTAGTAGATACATTCCATGTTGGGCCCATTAATGGTTGTCATTTTAAGCCATTGAGGTCATTTGAATTTTGGTAGGCCACTTTGTGTTTGAACAGATTGTACCCTGGGATAGTCTATATTTCAGGGGAAACTCTATCGAAATTTTTTTAAAATTTTGACTTAATATTTTTATCTTAAAGTGTGGTTTTATTAAATTCATAAATTATTTTAATTGCATATGGTGCATTGAGTACTATATGCTGATCGGTTATTACTTAAAGGATAATTTTTCTATAGTAGTCACATGCTCTAAAGTGGGGCGTGACATCCTATTGTCACTAGGGTTGCAATACTTGATAATTCTACAATTTCCTTGTGCCATAAGGAGTCAGAATTTTTTATTGACTAGCTAGTTTGAGATCCATGTTATACTTTGATCCTAATCGAATTAGGAAAAGTAGTCAACATAATAATTGAAGCTCTAACTCTTATCTTTCCAGAGCATCCAGAATTGTATCCATCGCGTTTGTATAGCAGATTTTATGCCCAAATTACCAAACCTTATCAAGGAAGTAGTTTCCTTATATAGTCTCAACGTCCAACTCAATTTTGACATCCATTACATTCGAATTTACATTTATGTGTGATATATGAAATTGTGTAACTTTGAATTATCTTTCCATATCCACAAAGATCATGTTATTTGGACCTTTAGAGAAAATGTTATACACTAATTACCAAGACTAGTCTGGATAGCCAAAAAAAAACTTTCAAAAATAGATAATTGGTGCATTTGACTGAGATGTGGGGACCCTTGTGTTAAAATTCGGTGAAACTGGGCTTTGGCCAAGCCGCAGGTCCATATGGTAGTATAGTCTACTCCATGGTTACCTTTTACAAAAAAACGCACGCGCGTAGTGGTGCGTGTGGCTCACACGCTGCTCCAATTTTTAGCATATTGTTTCTCCTTTTGTGATGGTCACTGTGGTATAAGTTTTCCTATTTTTTCGCTGTTGCAAATATATATTTTTTTAAAAGGCTATAATTGAGATTGTGGTTTTGTTGCAATTATATCAGTTAATATGGACCAGTAGAGGTACTTGGTGTGTAGTATTTCATTATGAGAGTTTTATTTATGAGCTTGCTAATTTATATGCTGGTTGATTGGACATTTAAGGTCTTGAATTTGAATTTTATAAGTTTGTATGAATATATTCTCACCAAAGTGGTTTTATTCTTATTAAATTTGAAGGATTTATTTTTTGGGATAGTTCCTAGTTATTGCATAAAATCATCTGCCCCAACGGGATTATCGTGTATTTTAATTTATGACTGGCATGGAAGCATTTTTGGATTAGGAAGTAAGTCAGTTTTGAAAATCTCTCTGCCCAAAGGGAATGATTTTCAGAATTAATTTATTTGTGGTTGGTTTCATGTATTTGGAAATACCTTACATATTCTACATACTTTGCCCAAAAGGGATATGTGGTAATGTGTTTCAAGACTCCTGTTTATGGCTTACAATATTAAAAGCGTATGTAATTTGCCCTATAACTGATATATTGTATTTATTTATGACACGTTCTCTTTTGGTTTGAACAATAATATTGCTATTGTTGAGAAATTATTAGGAAGTAAGTTAATTTTAAAAATTTATCTGCCTAAAGGAGATAATTTTTAGAATTAATTTCTGGTTTGAACAATAATATTTCTATTATTGAAGAATTATTAGGAATTAAGTTAATTTTAAAAATTTATCTGCCTAAATGGGATGGTTTAAAGAATTAATTTGGTTCTAGTTTGAACAATAATATTGTTATTGTTGAGAAGTTAAATAGCTCAAATTTTAAAATATGAAAGAAAGGCGCTACAGTTTTCCCAAGGAATGATTGACCTAGACAATGCGTGTTTGCTAAATAAAATATGTTTTAATGCTTGCTCATTAATAATTGTTGGATAAATTGGTTTTGCCATTTTGATTTTAATTTGAAGTCTTAAAATGAGCTAACATTAATATTGATTATAAATTGATTGAGAGCTTTAATTTTTCCTTACTAATGAATAAAGTCTTGAGCATTTTCTATTATTGATTGCAAAGCCTATAGACGTTGCTTTGAGGTGTGCATGGTATTTTAGCCAATGTAATTGCTTATTTTTTGTTTATAGGCGTATGTTTTAATATGTTGGCCCAAGAGATTATTTTAAACCATTTATTTATGTAGTTGGTTTATAGTTATGGCCTTTAAGGTCTGGCCTATTAGAATTTAGATACCGTGATAATGGGCCAATTTTGTATTAGTAACTCACATTTAAGATTTATAAAATTTTATTCAAATGATTTAAAAGTTAGTCTAAAATTTTAAATTATTTTATGATATTGTGGGCTTCTAATGTTAGTGTAGTGTGGCCTAAAAATTTTTAACATCAACTAAAGCTTTCATGTTGTAGGACATTGTGCCTATTGTTTATTGAATCTTTGGGTTTATGTTTGTGTTAGAGTGTTGGCTCAATTTTGTTTTAGTCATTTTAGACTTTGTTATTGTTGGGTCAATTTTCTTTAAACTATGTTAAGCTCAAAGGTTGCATGTTGTGAATGTGCTCATTACACCTTAAAATAATTATAATGTGCTTATTTTATAATTGTTGATTTAAACTAATTGTTTAAGTTCATAAAGGAATTTATTCTTTCATTATTTGCATATCTATAAATAGTAAATTTTTATAAGGATTTTAGCCTCCCCCATTCCTTTTATTGAGCATAATGAAGCGAATCGGGTTTATTGTTTATAGTATGCAGCATCAAGCAGTTTCGCTTTCCCCTACCGATGATGTGTCAAGAAGTGCATTGTTGGAATTGGGTTGGAACTCTTTTAAGACCATAAGCTCTAGATTCGGGGGTTTCCGCTATAGTCAAACACAAGGGAAAGATCATTATTTTTATCGAAAAAGATCGTTTTCTCAGGTAGTGGAGACACTATAAGCATTCCTTTTGTTATGTATAAGCCTTCCAATAGAAAGACTTTTATGCATCAAAAACCTCAAGTTCATAAGGGTAAATGCATTAAAAAGGGAAAAATTTTAGCGACTCATATCTCAATTCCAAATAAACATTGTGGCATGAAAAACTCATTTTTTTTTGGTGTTGTCCCCACTGGTTTGTGAAAGCAATGAGAGACTTGCTCCATTGAAATCCGGTAGGTTGGTAGACAACATAGAATGAGCAAAATCATGGTTTTCCCGAAAATCACACGCACAGAAAAATAAATAGAAAATGCAATCCAGCTAGAGCATCCAATTCTCAACAAGAAACAAGATAGGGCTTAACACCCCATAGATACCCCAGCCTTTGAAAGTCAGGCATAAAAGAATTCAACTGAACCCAGATATAGAGAAAGAAAGTAAAACAAAGTGGGCAAGATTAATAACGAATAGAGAAATGGATGTATGTGATCCTATTTTAAAATATACTATAAATTTTAAAATTTTAATGATAAATGTAATCTTATTTGTTGAAGCTTATTGTTGGAGACCTATTTTAAGTTATTATGGTTTTATTTTGAACAATGGACTAGAATACTTATTTAGCCATAAAGAAGTTTACTTAGTTCAAAATTAAGTCTAATTTTATTAACTTAAGACATTATTAGCATAATAAATTAACTATTTTAATTAATGTTGTGATTTCATTAATATTTATATCTTAATTTATGCACACCATTGATGTCATGTGATTAATATGCATTATTTTTTTTTAGTAGCCACAACATCTTTAATTAAGACAATTGCATACGTAAAGTATTAAATGTGTTAATATGATATTTTTTTTCACAGAAAAACTATTAGATATTTCATATTTAATTAGGATGGAATTAAAATTATATTAATTTCTTAATTAGCTCCAAGTATTAAGAAATGTCATAATTTATTAGGTTACATCATAAAACTAGTGAGTCTACTTTGTGTTAACTTCTTTGCCCACGGGTAGGTTTTAATGACATGTTGATTCGTATTTACATTTGATTTGTCTTACCTTGATAAGCTTATCATTATGTTGTGTACTTACAAAAACCTAGCTTGGGCATTAGTACCGAAGATGACCCTGAAACACTTTTATAAGAAATGGATAGTACTAACTCTAAGTTATGATATGATGCCATGAAAGATGAGATGTGTTCTATGGCAAATAATCGAATCTGGAATCTTGTTGATGAGTGTAATGGGCCATTGGTTATAAATGAGTATTTAAAACCAAGAAAGATTTCAAAAGAAGAACTGAATGTTTTAAAGTTAGATTAATAGGTAAGGTTTTACTCAATCCATTTTAAGGATTCCTTTAGAATCATTATGGTCTTAATGGCTCATTTTGATTTAGCATTACATCATATGGATGTTAAAACCACTTTTTTGAATAGTAATTTGAATGATACAGTTTACATGAAACAACCTGAGAGTTTTGAGGAAAGTGGGAGTAAGCACTTAGTATGCAGATTAAAAAGATCAATCTACGGTTTGAGACAGGCCTCTAGCCAGTGGTACCTTAAGTTTGATGAAGTTGTGATTTCTCTGGACTTCATTGAGAATAAAGTTGATCAATGCATATATTTAAAAGTCAGTGGGAGTAATTTTATTTTTCTAGTTCTCTGTGTTGATAATATTTTACTTACTGCCAATAATTTGGTTTTACTGTTTGATACCAAACAAGTGTTATTTAGAAACTTTCGTATGAAAGATCTTGGTAAAGTGTCTTTTGTATTGGGGATTCAAATCAATAGATATAGAACTTGAAATCTGCTAAGATTGTCACAAAGATCTTATGTTGATAGAGTTCTACAAATATTTAGTATGAAACATTGTAAGCTTGGGAATGTCCTAGTTGTCAAGGGTGACAAGTTTAATAACAGTCGGTACCCTTAGAATAAGATTGAGAAAGAATCAAAGAAGAATATTCCTTATGGGAGTGTTATAAGGAGTTTAATGTATGCATAGGTTTGCATTAAACCTGATTTTATTTTTCCTACTAGTGTTCTTAAGCGATATTTATCCCATCCTGGGAGTAACCATTGGGTTACTGCTAAGAAAGTGATGAGATACCTACAGAAGACGAAAAGACTACATGTTTGTATACAGAAAGGTTGATAACCTGAAAGTAGTTGACATGGATTCAGATTTTACTGGATGTTTTGATGATTTGAAATCGACTTCGAATTATATTTTCATATTGGTAGGTGGTGCTATATTATAGAAGAGTGTTAAACAAACCAGTTCTCCTATAGGAGAGTTTGCTACTAGAGTTGAACTAAAATACTCATTAAGGGGAGGGTCGTGGGTCAAGCTTTGATGATGCCCACTATTGTGACAAATAAACAATAGGTAGTGTGTTGGACTGGGTTGTGATGGTTGGGCTTGCTAGCATAACTAGGTTGTAATAAATATAGTTCGAAAGAAAAATCTCAATACTTCTAGTGTATCTAAACATATGGAGTTAAAGCACTTGACTGTTAGAGATCATGTGAAAAATGAGGTCATTATGGTTGAGCATATTGGTACATATTTAATGCTAGCTGATCTATTAACTAAGGGGGCTAAGACTCATAGTGTTTAAGATACATGTCAAAAATATGGGTGTTTTGAGTTCTTTTGATGTACTTAGTTAGTAGGAGTTTTGTATTGTTTCATTACTCTAGCATTATGGACCTTATTATCACATGGTTAAATTTATGCTTGTATGCATTAACCTACATTTATTTACACACACATGTTTTATTATGCATATTTGCCTTGATAATTGATACACTTATCGTTGCATATAAAATTTTGTTGGTATTGTATCTTTGTGATGGTTGCAAAATCATGGTAGAGCTAAGACTCGGTGTTAGTCTTAACAAGTTTTGATTGATTATATCTCATTATTAACTAGAGCTGACAATTGAGCTGGCCCAACATAGCCTATCCTGACCCAATTAGGCCAATGATATATTGGGTCAGCTTGAGCTGGCCTAGATTTAAATTGAGTTGGCATATTGTTGGCCCAGCCTAGTCATAACTATAATTATCAATATTTTTTATTTAAATATAATTATAATATTTATTTTTGTACTAAAAATACTAAAATAGTATATATATATAAACACACACACTTGGTCATATTGTTTTATATACTCAATTGTAACTTTTTAATTTTAATTTATTTAATAATAAGATTTATGTTAAAATGATACTTTTAAAAAATAATGTCGTTAAAATTTATTCTCTTGTTAAATTATAACAATTGTGGAAGAAAAAAAAAAGAGAAAAGCAATATTTGCAAAACAAGAAACTGATGATTTTGTTTTGTTGTATTTGAACTACGTTTTATACTTTTACCTCTATTATTTTGACTAAGTGTTTCATTTTTTATTTATTGGAGTTGAAAACAAAAGGAACCAAAATTATCACTATTGCTTAGGCTTTTTCAATATGTTTGGCCATAAATTTATTGCAAGAAAGTACAGGAAAAAAAAA